>JAXDDW010000053.1:2135000-2137500 GCA_034670385.1 Hoplostethus mediterraneus
TCGTCCTCCCTTCCTCTCACGGACCTTCTTGGCTTTCTTCTGGCCGAAGCACTTCTTGAAGATGCAGAAGCCCAGGCAGGCGACCAGGGCGAGGACCACCACCACGATGGCGCCCACCGCCCACATGGGCACTGGGGGGGAGGAGAGGGAGAGAGAGAGAGAGAGAGAGAGAGAGAGAGAGAGAGAGGGAGGGTATTGTAAGATGCTTTGAGGACTCACATCCACCACACTGCAGATGTTACTGTATGTTGTGCAGAGATGGAATCAACAAAAACATCTCCAGTCAGGCGTTTTTAACTTTTAACTTTTTAACTGACGGACTGAAACATGCTGGAGGGTTAGTGGTGGTGAAATGATCATCCCTGGACCTCGCACGCTTCACTGATGGTCATGAGGATCAAGAATATGAGGAGTTTTGTGCAAAAATGACACCTACTCTTACAAAATAGTGACAGTGGTAAAAAAAAAACGATGCAGCTTGAATCTTTGATCGACAAAATGGGATCCGCTGAACTCTGGAGGTACTCAACGATGAACTTCAGGTCATATTTCTTTCTCTCAAAATCGATCAATAGCATATTTTGTTCGACACCGTTGCCCCTGACGACGGCGCTAAAGGCTCGCGGTGACCTCATCACCCTGGCGATCATGCTGTTTTCCCACCAGTCTTACTGACTCAGAGGTGGAGACACACAGATTCTTCATCATTTAACTTCAACTTCGACTTTTACTGAAGAGAATCTGGGGCCAAAACAGATCGTCCAATCAGAGAGAGGGTGTGAAGCATGTGCTGTGCTGAAAAGAGGGCGTGTCAACACTCTCTCCAGAGATAAATAATAGGCTTTAACCCTGGGTTATAATAGCCCTGGGTTAATTTATCTCACGTTTCACACTAGTTTTCTTTAACCCTGGGCTAACAATTGACCCCGGGTATTCAGTGTTCAGGATTTCACACTGTAAGCTTGTAGACCCCGGGTTAACGTTTAATGCTAATGTTTAACTCGCTGTTACATTCTAACCCTGTTACATTCTAACCTGTTACATTCTAACCCCTGTTACATTCTAACCCTGTTACATTCTAACCTGTTACATTCTAAACTCTGTTACATTCTAACCCTGTTACATTCTAACCCTGTTACATTCTAACCCCTGTTACATTCTAAACTCTGTTACATTCTAACCCTGTTACATTCTAACCCTGTTACATTCTAACCCCTGTTACATTCTAAACTCTGTTACATTCTAAACTCTGTTACATTCTAACTCCTGTTACATTCTAAACTCTGTTACATTCTAAACCCTGTTACATTCTAACTCTGTTACATTCTAACCCCTGTTACATTCTAACCCCTGTTACATTCTAAACCCTGTTACATTCTAACCCTGTTATATTCTAACCCTGTTATATTCTAACCCCTGTTACATTCTAAACTCTGTTACATTCTAAACTCTGTTACATTCTAACCCCTGTTACATTCTAACCCCACAACATTTCACACTATTGTTCTTAGTACCGCATTTCGGGGATAGCACCACAAAAGCGGTGCTAACCCTGCTTCGTAGCAGGGTTTGTTAACCCAGAGTTAAAAGTAGTGTTAACCCTCTTTCCAAAATGCAAGTGTGAAACGCTGCTTAGCCCCGGGGTTAAATGTGTCCTTAACCCAGGGTTAAGAAAGACGTTAGCCCAGGGTTAAGTGTAGTGTGAAAAGCATATAACGGTAAAAAAACAAAAACGAGAGACTTACTTCTGACTTTATGATCTTGACGAGCAGAGTCACATGGAGAGATGAGATGGGAGGAGTTGGGATGAGGAGGAGGAGGAGTAAACCAACAAAACGACAAATACAAGTTGGAAATGGTGAAACAGATGAAATGATGACGTTCATTTAATAGAAAATAGATTGAAACTAGCTTGTTTGTGTGTGTGTGTGTGTGTGTGTGTGTGTGTGTGTGTGTGTGTGTGTGTGCGCGTGCACTCACTTGGCAAGTGTGTGGCCTCGTTGAAGAACTTCTTCTTCATGTGGACGAACTGGTGGTTGGAGTGGTGGGAGGGGGGAGGGGCAAAGTGCCCTCTCTCCTCCTCCTCCTCGACCGCCCTGCGGAGCCGCGCCCCCCGCCACGCTGACCAATCGCATCGCTGCTCTGGGAAACAAAGTGGAGGAGAGGACAGTTTACGGCTACTGATACGATACGAAAACAGTAGATCCTGAAACGGGCGGGTCCGGTCCTCGCTTCTGATTGGCTGAGTCAGAGAATAATGGAAGAATAAATAGTAAAATCCCTGAAAAACACATTCAACCACACAATTTATTATGGTTGAAAAGGTAGCAATCACAAGTAATAATCAATAACATTTTCATATAAATAAATGTCTGTTTTGCTATCATCGATCACTGATTGATCAACCTCTACCAGGTCATGAAGCTTCTCCATCTGCTGCTCTCAACACCCGGTGTCAGGTCGGTCTTTCCTGGGAGAAACCCTCTGGAGACAGGAAGTG
>JAXDDW010000053.1:2140000-2237500 GCA_034670385.1 Hoplostethus mediterraneus
AGAACAGCGTCCCACATACCGAGGAGGGATGTCAGAACAATATGAGCTAAATGAACAAGAAGACATCACCGACGCTTCAGATGTAATGGAAGAAACTGTTCAGATTTACGTTCGGTTTTCCCTCGATCCTCAATTCTCTTCACTTCACTTCAGATCATTTTCTGTGGGAAATTTCTGGTTTGCAGAATTTAAAATAAAACACAACAAATTGTATACCACGTTGTATACCATACAGAAACTCAAGAAAGTGGCAGCTGGCAACTCCTGAAAGGGAGTGAAAATACGTTCATGATACAAAGCTTTTCTACATCCAGTTCTTCTTCTGTTGATTCCAAACAAACTGGAAATGTCAAACGCATCACAACCTTTTCCAGCCTGGAGGAATCAAGGCCTTGAGGTGAGACGTTTTCAACAAGGAGAGAGAAACCAAAGGCTGCATACAGTTCTATAGACACTCATCAGGTGTTTCTATATTGAATATTATATATTGATCAGATGTGAAACCTTCATTTTGTTCTTAAGACAGTCAGAAACCTTTCTGTCAGTGACGACTAGGCTTGATATTACTATGCAACAAATAGTTGGAACAAACTTCCAGAAGAACTGAGACTTGCTCCCACAAAAACTAAATCTGGATTAAAAACATTTTTGTTTTTATGTGATTTTTTTAAAATTGTTTTAGTCTTTGTTTTATATGTTCTTTTTTAAATCTCTCATGTAAAGCATTTTGAATTGCCTCTGTGTATGAAAGGTGCTATACAAATAAACTTGACTTGACTAACTTCACTACTTATTACACTTAATACACTAATTTGAGTTTTATTGAGAATTTTTAAAGGCACCCCGTTTTCATTTTAGGGGGCCCCACATGGAATCCAGGCCCCGAGGTTTGGAAATTTGCTTTATTCTGACTATTACCACTAAGGTGGAAACAAGTACAGGACGGATTACAGATTCCTTATTATGGGCAATGGGAATAATTAAGTTGATTTTCTGATCAGGCTTGCTTCAACAAAAATATGATGTGAAACTTTTATCCAAATCTTCTAACTTTTTGAGGCCAAATGAAAATCTACTGATACCTCACATACTGTATGTTCTTCATATGTGCAAATATATGTTAAAATATGTGTATACATACAAAGAAAAATATTAATTTGCTAAACATATTAAGGAATATATTTCTAATACATGCACACGTAAAAAAACCGTCCTAAATCGTGTATTTAAATATGTTTTTGTAACATATTTGATCATTTCTGTCCTCATGGTCTCATGTATATCCATGGCAGGCGGGTTAAATCCTATCAATACCCTCCGTGTGTTTCCACCTGAGGCCCGTCCTGCTCTGGCCTGAACAGCCGGCGGTGGGATTACAGCCCCACTAGGCTGCTGACACGCTGCCCTGTGCACGTCAACAACTTGGCATTTTAAAGGTAACTTGAAAAGAATCCAGTCAGTCAAGACATCAGAGCTTCATCCTGGTGATCAGTTTTTCCTGAGGTATATTCCTATAATATTACTAGAGATTTGTAGTGTATCTGTGGTTCTCAATGGTGAGTTTATGGTATTTTTTTTTATCATCCCTATAATATTCATATGGTATTCCTATAATTAAAGTTTATGAATATAAAGTGATCTCTATGGTAGCTAAATGCAATTTTTTGTAGTGATTTTGTAAGGTATCCCTCTAAAGGTATTATATGATCACTATAGTTCTTTGTATATATAGTATATATTTGTATATATATAGGATAAGCCCAGACCAGGTATAAGATGGGACCTCCTGCTGTTTTCTGGCTCTACAGCTTTGGATGAAATCCCGCAAAAGCCAGAAACTGTATATAACAGGTAAAGAGAGCAGACAGTTTTCATTTAGATACTTTCATTGTCAGTGTCACTTATCGTGCTGAGGCGCAGCGGTGCCGCTGGTTGTTTTGCAGGTGACTCACGTGCACAGACAACATTGCCTACTTAAAACTAATCGCTGCCAATTTTGGATACACACTCAACCACAAAGCGTTAGTTCTCTCAACGAAGCGCATCAATTTCAAAGATGCAAAATGTGTCTTTTTGTTGTGCTTCTATGCAAGAGAACCTTTAAATGAACATTGTTTTGGCGCTGTCTGCGACTTTCACCGCGCGCAACGCCTCCTCGTTAACGGCTTTAATGCACGAGTACAGATTAAAATATACCTGGAGAAAGACAGCAAAGCAAAGTAAACTTTAAAGAGAATAAACTTTGGCTACCAGCAAAACAGCAGCATAACTCACCCCGATTAGGTTCCGCCCCAGTTGGTCTCGTGCCTTTTATTATTGTTGTTATTATTATTTTGTATCCAAAGGTGTTCTGCACGCGCCCACTACGACTGGAGAGAAGTAGTTGCGCACAACCCTCCCCCTCTCTGTTAATCTCTGTCACATCCCTTTATGCCAACTACTTACTGTCGACCTACACTGCAAAAAATGTCCGTCTTTAGGGGTCATTTAGTCAAGTCAACTTTATTTGTAAAGCCCTTAATCACAGTTACAGTCTCGGAGGGCTTCGCAACACCCCTCAACCGTTGAGCCTGAATAATAATAACAAGTAAAAACGAAAAACTCAATAGGGGGGAAAATGGAGGAAACTATGGCACACGGAGAGAGATCCCTGGGCCGCGTGGGGAAACAAAACAGACAAATCACACAGAATAAACAAATAGTCTCATATTTGGTATTAAAGTATTTATCTTGAAATCGGGATGAGGTCATTCCACTTTTACTTCCAGTGCAGGTTGACTCACTTGATTGTTGTTTTTTTTCAGAAACAAACGTCAGCATCCTCACCAGGACAGAAAGAGACAGATCCATTAAAATAGAGAAAAAGACGCTTTATTCAAGACAAACTGATTTGCACTGGAAACGAGTGTAGAATTTTTTTTTGTTTTAAGAATAACATCCAGACTCGGTACTAGACCGCCTGGCTTGTAAAGATGGACATTGTTTGCAGTGTACGAGCCCCCTCCCCCTCTCACCCAAAGCGCACGTGGGTCTCCTCTCTCGTCCGTTTAATCTCCAGTCTGTTTCATTTTATTTTCCAGTATTATTGTTTCTCAATTAGTTTCACAAATCCCTGGAAACGTTTAGTACACGGACTTGTACATTGTAAGTAGCTTTCTGAAGTGTCGAGTAAGTCTTCTTATGATTTAAAGCTAGAAATGTAGTTTTCAGAACCCTGGACAGCGACACGTCACTGCAACACCTTGGACGTCAGCTGTCAATCATCTGGGACCCTGTTAGTTCCTTGGGCTCTTTAAAGGTCAAGATACCTGAGGAGAGGGAAATGGGCAACAATGTCTGTAGAAGATGAATGGGATAAAATCAGTGTAGGCTGTAACACGTTCATATAAATGATTGTCTGTTGATATAAAACAATCATAATTCAACCTGTAGCCAGGTCATGAAAGCTTTTACAGCCAGCAGCAGCAACAGAGGTTTGTAAACAGAAGGAGAAAGTGCTGTACCTCGAACGTTTAGCAGAGGATACTGGAGTTTGACGCAATTGCTTCATTTTTCATGACCTAATAGGCTCAATATAGCCTGCAACCATAATCATACAACTTTAAGCTGTTAAATATAAGCTACATTGCGAGGCCACTCCTCCCCAGTGGCCTGTGCAGATTTTAACAAAGGGGTGGTGAGCAGGTAAACTCGTCTCCACACTCCCTTGAATCTTTATGAGAAAATGTAAAACGTTAAAGCGAATGTAACCCAGGTATCCTGACTAGTCCTCCAGGAGCCCAGAGGACCAGAGGACACAGCAGATGTGATTGGAAACAGCGGCACCTTGTGGACAGAGACTTTTTTGTGCAGGTTTGATGATTGCAATCAGATGATTTGAACTTGAACCAGAGGAGCAACTGTTCGGTGAAATCCTTCTGGTGTGTTTAGGTGGAATGAAAACCCTCAGCTCTGAGTGGCACAAGGTTACCTATAACTGGTGCACAGGATGGGACACATAAGGGCGCTACACATTGAAGAGAAGTGACTGAAACTCCTTGATGCCTTCTAAAAATTGCATGGTCTTCAAACTGCTTGTCAGTAACTAATCCCTCAGCAGGTTCTCTGTGAAATTACACCCTGAAGGTTGTTGGGTAAGTGATTGTCAGTTTTCCAATCTCTACTTTTGCTTTATGTTCCAGCACAGGGAGTATCAGGTTTTTAAAGCGCTAAGACTATTCTCCAGTCAGCTGCATGTGACAGAAAAGACAGCCATCATTAAGTTAAATTAAGTTAAGCCAGAGATGACGTTGTTGTAAACCAACCCGGAAGTTAGCATAGCCAATGGGATTTTGGATTATTGCAGAAAATAAACTGTGGCAAACAAAAGTTTATGATACTTACACGTTTTGTTCAGCAAGATAATCTTCATAAATGATTATGTCATAGAACAAAACGTGAAAACCTCTTAAGCTTGTGTTAACTAGACTTTATTTCAGGCATCGAACCAGAAACAAATTCAAAAAACCCATTGACTTCGAGACGAGGGAACCGGAAGTGAAACAAATGCTAACTCCCTTTGTGGGTTTAGGACTCATTCCTGCACCACTCTATTTGAACTGTTGTGTCCCTTTGGAAACCGTGGTGTGGTTGCATTCATAACCCAAGTATCAATAGGTTGAATATGATCGGGGCTCACTTATTTCACTTCAGTGACACATCTTAAGACGAGAGAACAAGACTCCAGCTCAAAACGTTTATTCAGATCAAGAAGATTTAATCACAACTCCTGTTAACGTGTTACAACAAGAGGAGGCTTGTGTGACTGAACGCAAACATCCATCACTCCATTTAAAGAACAGCGACAATGGACCAACATTAACATCAAGTCCACGTGCAAACTGTCATGGCAACTTTATCGGTTAGGCGGATCACATAATAATGATGCTGTGAATCATCGGTTAAAGCCAGAGGCGTGTGTGTGAAGTGGGCGAAGCATCAGTGGCTGGAGATGAAGACGGGCACCCCCCCCCCCGTCCAGGTGAAGGCCTCGCCGCTTAGCTCTTGCCGCCCAGGGTGTGCTTGTCGAACAGGTACTCGGCCAGCTTGTTGGTGTTGGCCTCTATGCGGGTGAGGTTGCGGATGTAGTCGCCCAGCTTCTTGATGGCCTCGACCTGCTCGTTCAGGTAGTGGGTCTCCAGGAAGTCACACAGCTGAAGACCAGAGAAACGGTCATTAGCTTTGTAGAAACTACTGACGTTCTTTTGCACTTCATGATGAATTACAACCTTGAGCGATTGTATTCGGCAAATGAGCAAATTTTTAAATGAACACAGCGCCCGGTTCTGTGCATGACACACCAGCGAAAACTGGTAGAGTCACACATGTAAATGAACATTTTCACATTATTTTGGCTGGTAAATATTATTCATAGCAAACAAGTTTTTTTAGTTTAGCCTCATTGAAATTATTTGCAATATTAAAAAAAAGGGATGAGCAGCTCAATCAAAGTGATACTCAACACTTTAATAAACTGTAAAGACATGAAATGGTGAAGTTCAGGTGGTGTTTTTCCTTTATATATATATATACACACACACACACACACACACACACTTTATATACTTACATGAGGGTCTACGTTGTCGGACGCCAGCTTGTGCAGCTCCAGCAGAGCCTGGTTGACGTTCTTCTCCAGCTGCAGGGCGCACTGCATGGCCTCCAGGCCGGTTCCCCACTCATCACGCTCTGGTTTCTATACAGGAAGAACATTTAAGTTACTTTACTGGGCTGAATACTCAGTATAGACAAGAGATGTGATACAAGTCAATATTTTCTAGACCACTGCTCCCACTAGCCATCGCCCTCAAAGTCAAAGCAGCATGTCCAAGTGACAGACCACACCCTCATATCTTTGCTAGACACACTGGGCGTAACAAGTCATGATAAAATGCAGGCACCAGTAATACCCAATGACCTGACAATGCTCTCTCCCATGCAGTGTGAGACAAGATTACCCATAGTCCAACAGGACAGTGGCAAAATGAGGTAGGCGAGACTGTCAACAGAACATCATTGTCTTTACTGGACGCTCTGGGCCCGAGGAGACGTGACACTGTCCGCACTGACCTTGATTTCGTGGAGGACGATGCGGCCTCCTCTGTTGTTCTGGAAGGACATCAGCTTCTCCGCGTGCTCCCTCTCCTCGTGGCTGTTCTCCTTGAAGAAGTGAGCGAACCCGGGCAGGGCCACGTCGTCACGGGAGAAGAAGAAGGCCTGCGCGAGCGAGGGAGACGGCAACAACAGTGATTACACAACAGCACCCATCATTATTTGGCAGAACGAGGCGACTGGCGCAAAAACAGTAGTTAAGCAGCGGTCAGGGACATGAGTCACCGCCTGACTAGACTCGGACCGGTCGAGTCGCTTTTCCACTTAGTCAAGCATTGGAGTTACAACACGACCGAGGGAAAACAAGCAGCCCGGAGGACGGTTGGTCCACTCCCCATTTGGCAACCTGCCAAATCAGTGATAAACAACTGCCGATATGTTGCTCCCAGTCAAGGTTGAACGTTAGAGATCAGCCAGGGGAGGAAAATAGGTAAATGACACGTTTAAGACCATTTCTGTTGTTTTTTATTCAAACCTAAGGGAAACCTTTGTGTACATGGGGTGTTTAACGTTAACGTTTATCAAGACGGCACGCAGCTTTTGCCATTCATATTTCTGTTCAAAAAGATTATTTTTCTTACCATAGAAGTGTAGGTGTAGGAGGCATACAGCTCCATGTTGATCATCCGGTTGACGGCGGCCTCGCAGTCTCGGTGGTAATTCTGACGCACTTGGGACTCCATTTTGGCTGGCGTTTCTTGTTGTTTTTTTAACAAAATGGTACAAAAATATAGCTTAGCGTCGGTTTGGTCAGTAGTGTTCAAGTAGAGGAGGTTGAGTTTTGTCAAATCCGGAATGTAGAATAATAATTAAGTGGGACGAAGGTAGAAGTTCCGTTCAAACACTGTTGAAGCAAGAACTCCTGAAGTCTCTTCCCTGCGGTGTGAAATGGTAGGAAGACCCTCGGTATTTATAAGGCAAGAGGAGCCTTGTCAGAGACACGCGACTGTTGGCCGCGCAGCCAATCAAGTCACATGGAAAACAGGAAATGGGCGGGCTGTTTGGACAAGGCGACCTATCAATGGCCTCCTAGAGCACATGATCTGAGGAGAATTGTGAAATAAGATATGAAGTTGCATTTTGCTGTAACATCGTTATTCACGGAAATTAAACGTTTTATTGCTTTATTCAGGCAGTTAATGCACTTACAATGATAAAGCAGTTTTGCGGTTTGATAAGCAATACTAAAGAATCAAATTAATCATGAAATTAACAATTATATTTTGTAATTTATACAGGAAGGAAATCGTCTTTGTCCTCCTTGACATACAGGTATTTTATTGATTACAATTCAGGGCATATACCGATATGATTATATACATATTATATACATTTCACAGAAAACAGTGAAAATTATGGTGGACAAAATGTAGGATAACCAAACACTAAAACAGCGACAAAGTGGACAGTACTCTAGAGGTTCTAGTGTTCTAGAACATTCTGTGGCGTGTTCTGTAGAGTTCTATTCCTGCCTTTCCTCTAAGTATTGCACTCGACTGTAGAGTTCTCCATACATTTACTGGGCAGTCGCAGTAACTAGGTTATATATATGATAGTTGACATTTGGCCTGTCACACTATACAGCAGTCATCAGTCACCAGCCACCATAAACTAAACTCTTTTACCTCTTAAATGCATCACATGGCCTCAGAGAACTGCTGATAAGGTGTTTTCAACCAGGGTGGTTTTTATGGTATTACCCAATACTGCAGTACTGTTACAAGACTACAGCGTCTGAATAGCCAGTCTTCAACTGCTGGGACAATTTGTGGCTTGTTAGGGCCAAACGTGTTATAACATCGCAACAAAAGTGCTGTTTAGTTTATATGAAACTATGAAAAGAGTGACATGTCCTGTGTAGGTCAATGAGTACAGCATGGCCTAGTTAGGGAACTAACCCCAACCCATTCTGGAAAATCCAGTCAGAAAAAAACTCTTTCTACTTGTAAGGTGCTTTGGAGAAAATGATCCACTAAATGGCAAGATGTTTTGGGAACGAGATGCATGAGTGATGCATTCATAGTTAGTTAGTGAAACCATAATAATGGGAACCAGCATGGCACTGACGCTGCCAGAGTTGGTGGTTCGATTCCCACCAAGACCCCCAGATACACTCATGAGACTCTTTAGAGGCTCTGTAGATCAAAACATCTACCAAATGAAACACGTTCAGCGTGTGAGCAAACACTTCCCTGTGTGTTTTCAGATGGGCGAAGCGTCCTTGCTGGTCATTGTACGGTTCTGATGAACCCGTCTGGTCCTCCAGCCAGGTTGAAACGAACACTGAGGTTTGGGTTGCTGTTCGGGTTGGACGCCATTCCTCTTGCAAAACTAAAATACCAAATACCAGAACGGTAACCTCACTACCGTCACCCTTATCAGACCCTCCCAGACCCTTCAGCTGCAGGTGTCAACCCCACCGGCTGTCCTCCTGAGGACCCGTCAGTTCCTCCTGCAGAGCTCTCATCGATAACGTTGTGATGTTGTTTCTATTGTTCTGTGTCTGGGTTGTCTTATCACTTATATAACGGCTCCCATTTGTATATTACCTGTTATCTATTATTTATCTATTTATTGTCTATTGTCAGTCAGCTGCTGTCAGAGCAATGGGATCACACTCAAGGAGATAATACTAAAATACTTCAATCAAGTTTGCGTTGTCATCCCAGAATGACCTTGGGGTCATTT
Source organism: Hoplostethus mediterraneus (assembly GCA_034670385.1). NCBI lineage: Eukaryota > Metazoa > Chordata > Actinopteri > Trachichthyiformes > Trachichthyidae > Hoplostethus > Hoplostethus mediterraneus. The sequence goes on from JAXDDW010000053.1 coordinate 2,148,839, forward strand.
GAGCTCTGAAGCTGTTATGAAAAACAAAAACAGGAAATATATTTAACTGTGTGTTGCCCTATTAGGGTTCGACTAGTGTCAGTTTGGCTGATATTGGCCTTTTAATAAAAAACAGACATCAACCAGTCAGCGTTGTCCACCGCTGACACGGTCAAATTTAAGGATGTTGAATATTATTACATATTACAATATTACATCTCAGTGTTGGTATCGGCCTTCAAAAACCCATATTGGTCGACCCTAAACCCTAAAAACATCAATTAAAGTCAAAGTAAAGTTATGATGTTGGTGTGTTTTAACTCAAACAGGTTGGTGAAGTGCTTGGCAGGTAAATCAAACATTGCTCAAATACTTAAAATATTTAACCATTCTCAAAATACTATCAAGAAATATCTGAAATATCTGTATTTCATAGTGAGGGAAGGCTGGCCAAACCTTTATGAAACTCCAAATTGCAACGTTCCCCTATTCCTACCCACTTTCTTCCACGGTATTTTCGAGAGCAGCTCATTCCAGGAAGTTTATTGGCTTCAGAAGCAGACGACTTGTCAACATTGCACTTAAGTTGCATCACTCCACAGAAAACTTATATTTGGTTTAATGTTCAGCCAAGTCATAAACAGGCTGCCATGTGAAAATACTGGGACTGTTAACTGTTCCTAACCTTGTACTTTTTCTTTAACATTTCTCAGTCATCTCTGTAAAATAACATATAACAAGGAGAACGAGGAGAGAGAGGAGGACATGTGACAAAAGGTTGTGTAAAGGTTTCACATCCACAAATCCGAGTACATGTGACGCCATGTCCGCTAACCCGCCGTGAACAGTCATGCCTTCTGCTTTATGTTCCATAAAACGGGGACGATAAAAAAAGGACTTTTGTGCCTCAGACAGATGAAGACATGTGGGTTACGTAACATGAGTCTGCAGTTTCCCTCCATTTCTACCCAGCTCATTTTTTGCTGTGTCACAAGTCAGGCTGTGAGTCACACCATCCCTTACAGAAGTCGAGTCAGGGTTTCGCACAGGGATTGTGCAGTGTCATGGTTGTGACTCAGCAGGGCCATCCTGTTTGTTCTTTTGTTGCCGGGGCGACGGAGAGGGGGGCGGAGTCTTGTGACCACAGACAGTCGGGAGGTTTATTTCAGTGCTCTGCTGGTCAGAAGCAAGTTTAGAAAAAGAAAAAAGGAACAAAAACAAGAACTAACAACTAACTGTCATGTGAATTTACTTACTTTACATGGTGGTTGCTTTTATTAAGTGTCTTTTAACCCTTTAACCCTAACCTGTGTCTGTGTCTGTGTCTCTGTGTGTGTGTGTGTGTGTGTGTGTGTGTGTGTGTAAGATGAACAAGTAGTGATCTCCCCTCCTTCAAAAACCACTGTCAGGGCGCCCTTGAGCAAGGCCCTTCAAGGTAACAAGAACAAGTTCACGAACTGACAATCTTTTTATTATGGCTCTTAGACAGTTAGATCTCTTATCACACGCATTCAGACTTGAACACCACATGATATTTTAAAGACAGGGATGTAACTTCACTGGGAATGTTAATAACTACAAGTCTGGTTCAACGGCCAACAGCTACAGTATCACAACGCACAGGATTAAGACGAACTGGAAGACACACAAACTCTTCGACAGAACTCTAAGGCATATCAGGTTTCGTCCTCGTATACAGTAGAAAAACACATCACTCCTTGAGCTACGACGCACACATTCACATCAAATACTTCCTACCAAGAAACAAGTATTGCGTATGAATACTTTTTGTTCCGGGGCTGGTTAACTACAACTGAGCACGCTGACTGAAGACCTTAGAGAGAAGACAGTGAAACCCAGTGGAGGTCTGACGAACATGAGAACAGGAGGTAGAAGGTCTCGTGAGGACGGCAGTAGCATCTCTTCCTCAGTGGAATATATTCATCTGTTCTGTAAGAGGTAAATCTACTCGAGTCCAAATGTGCCTCTGATTGTTTTTAGCTTTGATTGTTCTGGACAAGTAAGAAAAATAATAATAATATCCTTCAAAAAGACTTCAACTGTATACTGTCGAGATACTACTAGCAAAGCAACAACAGAGTTTGATAGCAGGATCATTCTGATGTCTGAAACGTCGACGGTAAATATCAGGTTTTGGTGTCAGCCTCTAAAATATAAAAAAAACATTCAAGACTCCCCGTTTTTGCAAGGCAGATTTCCACACAGGCGGTTATGCTGATCAAATACCCCGAGGGAAGGTTACATGGGATCGGGTGAACAGGTAAATCTGTTTGCTCCGTGATCCCCATGATCAGCCACAACACTCCGACTTTTAGGGAGATCACTAAAACATCACTATCAGGTTTCTCTTCTTCTGTAGTGCCAGTTCAAGGTGCATGTTCACTTTTGACAACCTCAGTAAACACGTTGAGTGTTTAGGGTTGGCAAAATCTTGACTGTCTCTTAAGTGAGTTGTTTTCTTTTATTCCCGAAGTCAATAAAAGACCGTGGACAGCCTCTCCACCCCTCCCTCAATAAATCCTAATATATTTAATCTTGTTTTCTTTCTCATAACCTCTTTTTTCTCTGTGCCACCAAACCCCTGTAACCTCTGTACCACTTCTCTCCCTCCACAATTCTCAAATCTTCTTTTTCTTTCTCCTGATGCACTTTTGTAGTTTTTGCGAAAACAGACCATAATGTCTGGGTCAACATTATGGTCTGATCTCATGTTTTAATGGCATTTTTGGTCCATTTCAGAGGAAACTGTGTTGAACTATTATGTATTCTTTGCATATTGGCAAATAAACACTAAATTTTAACCACTAACATTTGTTTTAACTTCTTCCCCCCTGCTGGAGACCGCGTGGATATTTGACAATCAATGAAAACAAGGCTCCTCCTAACTACCGGGACCATTTTTTGCCGTCTATTTTTTATTTCAAAAGGTATTTTATGAATCTTCAAGGACACTTTTCCCCCCCGAGCCCCGTTAATTTCTGACCCTGGTTTACATTGATCAGATCCTTTTTCATCTACGAAGCTACAAGTCAGTGTGAAGTTGATGTGACCCCCCCCCCCCCCCCCCCATCATCTCTCTCTCTCTCTCTCCATCGCCTCCTCCTCCCTCTCTTTCTCCCTAGGCGGTAGGGATCCAGACACTCTTCCACTGAACGGCGTTTCTCCAGATCTCCTCCAGGAGCGAGGGATGAGGGCGAGACCGGTCCACCGCTCCATCCTTTCCCTCCTCCTCCTCGTGGCAGTGCAGCCAGAGGGATTTTCAGAGGGCTGGTGCAGGAGTACTGGAGGTACTGACAGCCCTGAGCGAGGACAGAGAGGAGACAGACAAAAACAAAGAACAAACAAAATGACTCGAAAGACGTGCCTGCGTCATAGGAGCAATGCATTGTGGTCATTGTAGTTTACTAAACAAACACTTTCAGAGCTTGGCAGCATTAAGTTTTTACGGTTTGAAAACTGCTTCATGCATCACGGCGCCTGAACTGAATCCAAAATTCACTTCACATGGTAAAATGCTTCACTTTAAAATCAGTGATCAGACTTCGATTAGCCAATCACACCGATCAAATCTTTACCTCAGCACTGCCCCAGTACCAGATGGCCTTGATGACGCTGTGATTGGCCAGAGCCGCTGTCAGCTGATCTCTACTTCCTGTTATGATGTTTACCAAGCCTGCTGGCAGGTCTGAAGACTGGAGCACCTAGAGAGGAGGAGGAGGAGCAGCAGGTGGGAGGGATCAATGTTTACAGACACTAACCCATGGATACACACTGATCACACAGACAGTCAGACAGCAAGACAAACAAACACACACACATAAATACCACATACACACAGACACACACACTACTAGTAATTTTGCTCCGACCACCCTGACAGCAACAAGGTTGAAACTCCTCGTGGAGCAGGAAGGAGAAGTAAAAAAACAACAATTTACTCCTTCGGGGTTTCTGCAAGTTTCAGAAAGCCAAATTAAAAACCTTTTTAATGTTTCCTGGAAGTGAATTTAAAACACCAACATATAGAACTTGAACTTTTGAACTATTGAACTTCAGTGCCCAAAAAATAAATGTTCAGCGTAAAGAGAAAAGAAAAGGACATGAAGTCTAATTGTGTTTAATAAAACTGTTACTCTGTCCTGTAGTAATCTAAGGAACGACACGCAGCACAAAGAAACCTCGTTCAGCGTGGTGAGAAAAACACAAGACCTTTTAAGGCCTTAAATTCAGATCATTTATATTAAGAGTTTTCAACAGTTTCCCCACCTGGATGAACGCCAAGGCCGGTAGCGGGTACTTCTGACTGGGCACCATCACAACGGCGTTGCCCATGGCGATGGCTGCCCCAAGTAACGTAACCATGGAGAGGAGCGGCCCGTTGTCGGGGAGGACCAATCCCACCACTCCCAGAGCTTCAGGGAGGGAGAGGGCGGAGCCAGACTGGGGGACGGGCTGAAGGAGACGGACAGGATGAGCAGTCAGTGATATCAATACTCTACCTAGCAAAACCTCCTACCAGACCACCGTCCTCTGAGCCAGGCTGCAGGTCAGTGGTCCTCAAATCTGGGCCTCGGGGTCCAGAGTGCCGCTGGTTTTCTCTCCTACCAGGAAGTTAACTGCATTCCCCTGGCATCCCAGGTCTTCATCTGAACGGTAGAATGGAAACTACCTGCCAGACTAGAAAACCAGCGGTACTCTGGACCCCGAGGCCCGGATTTGAGGACCACTGACCTAGAGGATCTGCAGCCTGGAGGGAAGGACTGAGGAGCCTGGGGGCCACACGTGTCACACCATGAACATCAATCTATCATAGTTAAAGTAATTGTGATACCTTGGTGTAATTACTGTAAACAAATGAGACCACGGTTGCGATGATTGGGCGCCGCTATCTCACACCAGCGTTTTTTAGTATTTCTAAAAATTAAGACTTCATTTCCCATAAACCCCGTTGCTTCCTGTCTCTCCTTCCACTATCTGCCTTTGTGAGAAACTCTTTAGCTTTAGCTCTGTTAACGCACTCTTCCTGTTTTGTGCCGTAAAGCAATCCATCAGATTTCCAGCAAAGCCTGACCTGGTGTGTAAGAGAGGCCGCCAGTCTTCTGGGCGATGGTCTCGTTTGTTTACAGTAATTATACTAATCCATAGTCTCAATTCATAATGCTACATATTAAAAAAAAAAAATTGTTTTGTTGGACATCATATAACTCACTGGTGCTCCTCCATGGGCCTTGTCACAGCGTGCCGCCCAATCACTGAGCCTGACAATGCTTAGCTCCACCTCCTCGTCAGCCTCTTCCAATGAGAGGCCAGTCTGGCCAGTGATCGCCGCGGCCATGTCCCGCCTCTTCGCCTCCAGGCCCTTGGCCAGAGAGGAGAGCGACTGAGCGCGTGCAGACGGGCTTTTCCTCATCCAGCTGGAGGAGAGAAAGGACGTGGTTAAAAGAAGAAGAGCATCATGTGATCGTGGTACACTCAACCTCACATCCTGGTTATCCTGTAACTCAACATGAGCCGATGGTTGAAGTACATCCCTGTATATACATGAATGTGTTGGACCGCTTTCCTCCGGTTTCAGGGCGGCTTCCCTACCTGCAGCGCCCCCTGGAGGCCACCATGTTAATCGCTGCTGCCCATTACCTTCGTTTATTGAACTGCCATCTCTACCTATATCCTATTCTTGATTTGCTGTTTTTTTTTTAACTTTGATTCTACTGCTGCAGTGATGCAATTTCCCCACATAGATGATTAAAGTTTCATCTCATCCCTCAATATCCGATTTCTCATCACTGGGATAAGAGATGGTTTGAGCTGAATGGGACGCGATGGGCACACATGACGACTAAACAACAGAAAACATGCTGATTGATAACAGTATATTACTGTAAATGTTCTCAGTGGGAAAGCTGTAATACAATTATGACAGAGCCCTGATGAGGCGATACCGGGCTGCCTTGAACCTGCTGAGGTGAGATTGCTCAATATGCTGGATGACCTCGACAACTAGACGGCTGTGTGTAGGCGTCTTGCTGATGAAGTCCAAGTCCACTGTGTTGCAATAGGCATACTGTACAGTAAAACACTGTACAAGAGGTCCAGAGTTAGACACCAGGTCAGAGGTCAGAGGTCAGAGTGTGTCCTCGATGTCGCCAAACTATCCTCACAGGTAATTAGATGTGTGAACTGTGTGTGTGAACTGCATGTGTATGTGTGTGTGTGTGTGTGTGTGTGTCTATATACCAGCTCTTAACCAGGTTGCTGTATGTCCATCGTGTCTGTGTGTGTGTGTGTGTTTGAGTGCATAGTTGTGTATCGTGTGTTTATTGTGTTTGTGCCTTCAGGTTGGACTTTGATGTCCCTCTCCACTGTATTGTAAACACTGTGTGTGTGTGTGTGTGTGTGTGTGTGTGTGTGTGTGTGTGTGTGTGTGTGTGTGTGTGTGTATGTGTGTGTGTGTGTGTGTGTTCTCACCCAGGCTGAACTTTGATAGCAGCCTCCACTGCGTTGCGGACATCTTTCCTGCCTCCATCTGGACAGTAGGCCAATACACCGCTGCCCCCTGGTGGCCGCACCGCCATACTGCCGCCAGACTCAGACTTGCATGATTTACCGCCTACAAACTGTAGGTAGGACTTAGGGACACTGAGGGGGGAGAGGGGGGGAGGGGAGGGGTAAGAGAAGTAAGGGAGAGAGAGAAGATGATAGGTTAAATTCACGAGGCTTTCGTCTACCTGCGAGTTCATTGATCGATGTCTTTGCTGATCACATCTCTGATCAATGTTAATGGTCACGTGATCAAACTCATGCATTACAGACAAAGATGAAGATGAGGATGAACACACACACACACACACCTGGCAGGGTCTGATCCATCAGGGATGACAGCTGTGGAAGCTGCTGCCCCAAACTTGGCGTAGTCCAGAGAGACGGGGGAGGAGCGAGGAAGAGGAGGTGAGGAAGAGGAGGGCCGCAGGAACTGGTACAGACCCTGGCAGGAAGCAGACAGGAGGTCAACTACCTGGTGGCCTAGAGGTCAGTGAAGGTCACAGGTCACCTGCCTGCTCCGTCACTGTAAGCCACTCTGTCAGTTTAATACCTGGAGAGTAACTGTGGCATCAAATAAGATCTGAAGTCGTAGCAGATTGAGATTTTTCTTCCCAAGATTTTAAATTTGTTGTTTTCCTGCTTCTCCTTGTTCATTTTCTACTGTTGTTGTCTGATTTGAAACAAAGGAAATCACTTCATCAAGGCCTGAATACTACAACCCTCTGGTCAGGACACAGAAGAATCCTACAAAGAATCAATCAATCAATCAATCAATCAATCAATCAATCAATCAATCAGTGAGGCAAATACCAGCAAGCACGCAGTATTAAATATAGTGTAGTCAGAGGTCAGCTACAGAACAGCATCCATGAAGCTGTTACTTCCTTACCTCCCGTCCTCCGTCGGTGCAGCTTCCACTGTCCTTGTGACCGGAGGCTGGGAGGCAGGGGTCAGACATGGAGTGGGAATTCACCCACACTGAGCCTACACACAGACTGGGGGGGGGGGGGGGGGTATTAGTGGAGAGACAAGGAGGTATGGAAGAGAAAAGAGAAGGATGAAGGAGGGAAGGATGGGCAGAGATTCAGAATGGGAGTTCAGCCACCCTTAAGACGGCAGTATACTAAAGAGAGAATACAAGAGGGAGAGAAGGGAGGTGATGTAGAGGAAGGAAAGAGGGATGAGGATGGAAAGAGATGAAGAGCAACAGAAGGAGAATGGGCAAATGAGAAAGAGGCGGTGCACCTCTTAGCTGTCTCCAGGGCCAGGGTGAGGTCTTCGGTCCAGACCGAGGCCGCCTGGCCGTGGGGGCTGTGGTTACCTGGGGATGACACAGCAGGGTCAAAGGTCACGATCACTCTCCTTCCTGTTTCAGTAAGACCGACGCCCACGTCCAGTATGCACACACACATCCACACACATCCACACACACATCCACACACACTTCCTGACCCAGCGCCACGGCCTCGCTGTTGCTTCTGAAGGACATGAGGGGCAGCAGGGGTCCCGGAGGGGGCGTGGCCACACACGGAGAGGAGGGGGCCACCGCACACAGCACCGTGGGGGGGTACTGGGCGCCGGGGGGGGGCGCCACGCATGGCTGAATCAACTGGGAGGGGGGGGGGGGAGAGAGAGAGAGAGAGATTGTGAGTCAACATACCAAACTAGTCTAAAGCTTGACTGTATTTTTATTGATTTTTCATTTATATTTCTCATTTAGTAAGTTTAGTTTCTTATGTTTATACAGGAATTAAAGTCTCTTACTCTATATACTAATACTATATACTAATACTATATACTACTACTAAATACACTAATGGAGGAGCATTGAATAATTCACTACTGGCTTCCTCCTCAACAGACGACATCATGTCCATCAATCCGTCAAACTGTGTACTGTGGTAGTATTGTGAATCAGCTCTATTGTATCTTGTCAGCTACACACTGATGCTGGTTATCTACGACTACCGACTACCCATCATGACAGAACACAAGTTGACATGACCAGTATTTGTCAGAGTCCATGTTGCAATGTCACATTTTTACGTTGGGTATGTGATGGAAACGTCCCCGGTCTTATTTCTGCTCCAACTATCAGGACCGACACCATCAGGACCTTTCAGATCTGGGTTTTTATTCCTCAAAAGGGAAGTGGATCAACAAGCTGCAAAAAACTGCATGCACACATTCCTTTTCTCAACCTCTGCAGGCCTGGAAAAATTTTGGGATTCCATGACTTTCCCAGGTTTTCCATGACTGTGGAAACCAATGACTGTATCTAACCAATGCACTTCTAAACAAGGCTCTGTGGCTGACCGTTGCCCCCTGCTGCTGAGCCTCCTGTACTGCAGCGTCCACCAGGGCCTTGTCTCCATCGCTGGGCAGGGCCACACACTTCATCCCCGCCATGCACAGCCTGAGACGGGACACCACGGCGTCCAACACACTCTCCTGCACACACAACACCCACTGGACCTGAGGGGAGACAGGAGAAGAAAACACTTTACCTGGTGGCTATCGCTGCTCACGCTAACTGCCCGGGTCTTCTTCTGTTGATTCCACACAAACCGGAAGTGTAAAACGTCTCACTTCCTGTCTGCCATAGGATTTTTTTCCGCAGGACACCGACTTTGATCTTGTTCAGTATCATACCTGTTACAACTTCTAATATAAAGCATCTCTGAGTACTTGAAGGCACCGTGGGGAATATTATTTTCACGTGCTGGATGAGTTTTGCCCAGTTCACCTCTTTCTTCTTCTTGAAGGCGGTTTCTATCACTCCGTCCACGGCGCTGTCGATGTCGGCCGACTCAAAGACGATGAAGGGGCAGGTGGCGCCGATGGAGGGCGAGAGAGAGACGGGGACGCCCATCCCTGCGGTGGCCTGACACAGCATCCCTCCATCCTGACGGAGAGACAGAAAACACCATCTTAGATTAGATTATTTTGGAATTTTGACATTTTTAAGCATCAGTGTCAGATTACTGTAAACAAATGAGACCAAGGTGGATGACTGGTAGTCTCCATCTCACACCAGCGGTACTGTTCCCCAAAATGAAGACCACATTTCCCATAAACCCTGTTGCTACTTGTCCCTCCCAGCTGGAAGAACAGCGCCCTCTTCCTGTTTTGTGCCATAAAGCAATCCAGCAGATTTCCCACAAAATCTGCCCCGGTGTCACATGATGTCCAGGCCGCTAGAGGCTGCCAGTCTTTGTTGATGGTAACTACACTAATGTTTCAAATGAATTGATGTTAAAACACCACAGAGCATCTTCAACAAGGTCCAAGGTTCTAAAAAAACAACTTTGTGATACTTGAACATAAAGTCTCTACTTTTATCATAAAAATACAAGTGATTTTACATTCCTACATACAGGTTTGACTGACTGACAGACAGACAGGCAGACAGACAGACCTGCTTGTTACCGCTGTAGGTGACATAGCTGATGCTGGGGTTCTGGGCCACTTTGGCGCCCAGAGATACACCACTTCCTGTTAGAACGTTCAGGGCCCCAGCAGGGAGTCCCGCCTCCATAAAAAGCTGGGCCAATAGGAGAGCTGGAGGGGCGGTGCTCAGGCCGGGGACGACAACCACCGAGTTGCCTAGGAGACAGGGAAAGATTTTAAATGTTGTTGTTTACCTGTTCTCTGCCCTTTTCTCTTGTTGTTTTCTGCTATGGCTCAGAGGACTTTTGATCTCTCGGTTTGTTTAGATTTGATGAAATGACATATGGATAAAAATGTGTATTTTTTGTAAACACATACTGTCAATACTGAAAACACTGAATACATTGAATGAACTGCAAATGGTACAAATGTGGACAGTCTGTGCTGAATATCCTCTGATAACTTTGTCTTAACACACTCTCATTCATTACATCTGTTCCACTCCCTGTATGTGTGCCTGTACTAGGAAGTGTGTGTGTGTGTGTGTGTGTGTGTGTGTGCGTGTGCGTGTGCGTGTGCGTGTGTGTTACCCATGGCTAGTGCTGGTAGGACTTTCAGCATAAGGGAATAGAGAGCGCAGTCATCAGAGACGACTACTGCCACCACACCTGCAAACAACATAGGAAGAAGAAATTCATCAACGAAAGTACGAAACATACAAGCCTCTTTACACACTCACACTCACACACACACACACACACACACACACACTCACACTCACACTCACACTCACACTCACACACACACACACTCACCCAGTGGGGTCCAGTCGGTGATGAGGGCGTCTCTGACCTGGGCCCAGCTAGCATAGTACTGTGCCAGTCTGACCAGGGAGGGGGGGGGAGCAGGGGGCCTGGCACAGCTCACACACCTCCGACACACACTGACCATGCTGTCCGAGAACGCTCACCAACCTGGGAAACACACAGTCCACTTTGATTCAGTCATCTAGCGCTGCATCCACCCATCGATCATCTGTCTGACATAATGGATTTATTTGGAAGCAGATGTCTAAATCTTTATTGCTTGTTTCCCCCCTCGGAGATCAATAAAGTTTTCTCTCCTGCAGTAACAGGAAGTGTGAGGCGGTCTGTGTCGTCTTACCTGAGCAGCACTTTGGCCCTCTGGTGGCAGGACAGTCCACTCCAGGCCTTAAAGCCACGCACAGCAGAGGAGGCACACTGGGAGATATCTTCCTCCACAGCACACACTGTAGTACACACACTACCACCTGGGGGGGTGGGGGGTAAATATAGTTAACATGAAGAGTTTAATCATACTTATACTACTTTTATTACACAAATTAAGCAACCCTATCGATCTCTGCAGCTAGATTATGGTCATATTGTGCTAAAAATCCCCTTTAAATGAACCTGTAATCTCATGAAGAACAAAATGGGGCAATGTGGGACTCTAAAACGACCTGTTCTCTCGACACATGTCCCCTTTACCTTTAGCATCAGCCAGGGAGCGAGCCTGTCTCTCTGTCGGACGGACCAACTTGCCATCGATGAACAGACCCAGGGCGCGGGAGTGGTGGTCCAGCCAGGCCTGACGGAGGAGGAGGAGGAGGAGGAGGAGGAGGAGGAGGAGGGGTTGGCAATCAGGAGTGAACAATATACTCAATATATTCAATATACTCAATATACTCTAAGTTGTGGAGAAAGGCAGAGAGGGGACCAGACCTTCTATTCAAGCTGTACTATTGCAGCCTATTACCCTGACCCCTCAAACCCCTGACACAACGACTCCCTACATGTGGCAGATTTGAGGTTGTACGTGAATTACAGAGGATTTGTGTGTCATTGGCCAAGACAGAAAACCACCTCTGCCGGACGGTGAAAAAAAAGCGTGACAGAGCATGTCAACTATTGACAGAAAGAAGACCAAGGTTCAGGTTCAGGTGAACACTGAGCTTCTCTCTGAACAGGCCAAACTAAAGCAGCTCTGCATTGTTGTGACATTCAAGAGAAAGAAGAGAGAGATGCATGTAAAGGCAACTCAAACAAAAAAACATATCTGTGACCTGAAGCCATGCACTACACTACGGCCCTTATAGTTATGTAGGAGGAGGAAACGGTGCTGAGGAGGACAGTGTGAGCCCAGCCTCCACGAGTCTGTCAGTATTAGCAGAGGTACAAACTGAAACAGAGCAGATCCAACCGTGCTTGCAGCTCCAAACTGTCCTGAGATCTGCCCTCACCCTCACATCATAACGAATGTACTGTACTGTCAGTCACATGTGAGCCTTGTGCGTTACAGTGAACTAATGAGCCTCGCGTGCTTATGGTTGAAACGGTTTACTACCACCAGCAGCACATTATCTCTGGTATGCAGTAAAACCTGACGTGGGAGAAACTTATTTATTACATATTGACAGTGGGATATTTTATGGCATAATTTCATCCTTGCAAAAGCATTAACGTTACATCACTGACTTGCGTGAGTCAGGTCGTAGTCTAACCCGGACCCTTTCCCTCTGCTATGTTCGAGTCCAGTATGAAACGTTAGCTTTACCTGTGCAGTGGCAGTGCTGGAAGTAGTTGGTCCGTACTCCATGCTTTGAAAAACGTCGTGTACCGTCTTGGTGGTGCTGCCAGCCATAATAGTCCAAATGTCCCAAGTTAGTGAGGAAGCAAAAAATCTCCCTAACGCTACAAGCTACAAATGAGAATCCGTTATTGAATGTCTGTGATCTTTATATCGTGTGAAGTGAAATTCGCCGGACTCTCCAGACACAAAGTTGACACCTGCAAGAAAATAAACGGACCGAAGTGTTGGCAGGAGGCGACACAGAGTCAGAGCTCAACCTGCTAGCTTACTGTCGTCACGTCTCGGCTACTCCTTCCTATTTCACAGGCGTTGCTAGCTAGCTAATTAGCCGCTATGCTACCAGCGAAGCGGAAGTCGTCGTCTTCTTCTTCTTTGGGGTTTAACGGCTACTTGGATCCTTGGTGTTGCATTACTGCCATCTTCTGGAGGTAGTTAACTCCTACAGTGTCCGGTTTGTCAGATTTTCGCTATCATTCCTGTTCTCTTCAGAAAGCTGAGCAGATACTTCCTGCCTTGTCCACTTCCACCACACTCCGGTACGCCCTTTAACCCTGCTCCTGTTAGCCCTGATCTTTCCATTCCCTCCATCATGTCCTTTGTTTCTGACGTATATTTCCAGCAGTTAACAAGTACATGTTCTACTGTTTCTGGTACCTGACATTGTTCACATACTCCAGTTGGATGCTTCCCTATAATGTGGAGAGTCCCGTTCAAGTTACTGTGTCCTATTGTTAGTCTGGTCATTACTACCTCCTCTTTTCTATTTCCTCCTGTTTCTCTCACTACCCACTCTGTTTTGTATTGCATGTAGTTGTCTTCCTCTTGTCTCCTGATCCCACTGCTGCTGCCACTCCATATTGATTTTCCTCCATGCAATACTCTTTCCCTCTGATTTTGAGAATTTAATTGCGGTGTCTATGTTTTCTTTTTTAACAGCTTGTTTGGCTAGTTTGTCCACTCTCTCATTACCCATAATGCCCATATGCGCAGGAACCCAAATGAATGTGACCCCAGTGCCTTGTTTTATTACCCGTGAAGCGGAAGTCGTCATTTTGTGTGACACAATTTATTGATTTCATTTCATGGAACAAAACGTAGTATAGTTTAAAGGAAGGTTTGCTTTCTGTCCATTTGACTTCATGAATGAAGTATAAAAAAAAGAGATTAATGATAAGAGAGGAGTATGGAAGCCTGTTTCTGCCACAGAAAAGTGGAAACGGGCTTCCATAGCGGTGTCATTGTTTGTGTTTCATTATAAAAAATGAAGGATGACAATCAGGGTTGGTTTTGTCCGTAAGAAATCTTGTAATCCACTCCAAAGCTTTTTGACATCGGGACATTTCCAAAATAAATGTTCAGTTGTTTCAGGGCAAGAATTACAAAATACTCACATATCATCAGAGGCCATTATAAAGTATGAATTATGAATTGTGATTAATCTTATGAGACATTTATTTCACTTTGTTTAATATACAATATTTATTATGTATAGTGAAGACCTTATCCCATTGTCTGTCCCAAACCGATTTAAAAATATTTTTGTACAATTGAAACTAGAAGGCGTAAAGAACAACGTGGACTCATTTTGTAATACATCTACACATCTCCGGTGTTAGATTGAACACTCCCGTTGTGTATTATTCTGTGTTTGTATGTTCATGTATTTCAAAAAAAGTTATATTAAAAAAACAAAAAACAAATGTAGGAGAGCCACTTTTTGGACCAAATGGCTTTCCATATATTATTGCTTTATTGTGTCTGTCAAATACCATTCATATTTTCCATAGGGAGTTTGGACTACACACCAAACGGTGGAAATGCTAACTTTACAGACGTGAATTCCGTAGCAGCAAGTAACTTTTTTTTTCAATGCTCATCCAAGATAACAATCTACAATGTATTATTATGTCAGACTGCTTTTTTGATGTAAAACTGCCCTTGTCCTTCCAGGTGATGACTGTCTCACACAAAAATGGGGCGGGGGGGATGTGACAAGATAAGCAGGGGGTCATCGTCATAACAATGGTGGGACAAGTTGTGAGAGTGAAAAAGACAACAGAGACATTGGGAAAATGTTTTTCATCCTGGAGGCCTGATTTCAACTCCCGGTATGGGAATGACTCTTTATCAAACCAGTGACTTGCTGCCAGTCGACAATCAGAGAACAAAAGAGAGGCATTGAAGGTCCCATATGGTCTAGCAGTGAGGATTCCTGGTTTTCACCCAGGCGGCCCGGGTTCAACTCCCGGTATGGGAATGACTCTTCATCAAGCCATTTGGTCTTCGGAGAGCAACAACAACTAAGTGAAGAGTGGCCGTGGCTGTTTTTGGCACGCTTGGCTGGAGGCAGCTTGCTTTACCACTCGACAATCAGAGAACAAAAGAGAGGGCATATCTACGTGTCCAATATGGTCTAGCGGTCAGATTCCTGTTTTCACCCAGGGCGGGGCCCGGGTTCAAGTCGGACGGCCCGGGTTCAACTTCAACTCCCCGAGTAATGTGGAATGACTATCTAAATCAAACCATATAATGACTTGGTTGGAAGAGTGCAGCTTGCTGCCAGTCGGACAATCAATAACAAAAGAGTGTATTGTCGGTCCCAAATATATCACAAATCCTATAACTTGTGTGTTTAGAATATTCTAGTATATGGATATATAATTTATTAATTGAGTTATATGGTTAGTTATAGTATTAATCTGTTGGGGTATTACACACAAGAGTGGTGAGGGTGCGGTATGGGAGGGTAGGTAAGTGGTATTGGGGAAGTATCTGCGTGAGTGGAGGTGGATTTCTCACGCTTATCATCTCTTAGTTGAATAGGAGGGGAAGAGTCCGGGGTATTTGGGGTGGAGGTTGAAATAGGGGGGGAGCAGTTATAGGCCCCGGGTTCCAACTCCCGGTATGGGAATGACTCTTTATCAAAACCAATTTAATGACGCCACTTGTTTGTGGCTTTATTTACCCCATGCATATTGGTGTGAGGGGTGGGTTGGAAGGGGGTTGGGCAAGTTTTGCTGATGGCGATTGGTGGCGCGGTTTTCTTTAGAGTGTTGCGGTTTGAGTGTGTGTATCCAGATACCTTGGGGGTGGGACAGACGATAACAAAAGAGAGAGTTGTAAGTTGTTATATTGATGAGTTGAGGGGGGCGGCGGGGTGAGTGTGTTGAGGGCCGGTGCGAGTGGATTAGGGGGAGCGGTGGGGGGGGGGGGCACTGGGTCAGGGGTTAGTGAGGGTGCGCATGGTGGGGTAGGGATAGGGGGGGGAGGGCGATGGCCGCGGAGTGGGGGGGGGGGGGGGGGGGGGGTGGGGGGGGTGGGGTTTTTGTTGGGTGGGGGGGGGGGGGGGGGGGGGGGGGACGGGGGGTGGTGTGGGGGGGTGGGGGGGGGGGGTAGGGAGGGGGGCCAGGGTTCGAACTCTCCGGTTTGGTGAATGACTCTTTATCAAAGGCCCATTTGCGATCTTGGAGAGCCACACGACTGATGTTGAAATCATATGTGATTTCAAGTCGACCATGATTCACGCCACTTTGGCTTGTGGTTGGCTGAGTGGCCCAGGGTAGAATTTAGATTTCGGCAACACTTCGATGAGGTTTTGCAATCCTTGGAGGAGGATTCAATACTCTCATCTCTTGTATCCTGAGTTTGTGTCTGATTTTGTGCGAGTTGTGGGGTGGCGGTGAGGGGGGGTGGTGGGGGGGAGCAGGGGGGAGCGAGGGGCAGGTATGTCAGTAGTGGGTCTAGCCTTTGTGTTATGATATTGTTGCGGATGATATAATATATGTGTTTATCTTCATTTACGAGGGGATGGGGGAGCAACGGTGGAGAGTGTTTGGGTGGGGTGAGGGCGTGATGTGGGTGGAGCTTTGGGTGACGTGTGTGGGTCGGGCGGGGTTGTAGGGGGTGGTTGATTGCTCAGCATGTGTGCGGATGGGGGCTATGGCTGGAGTGGGGGTGCGGGATCGGAGTGCGTTATCCAAGGTGAGGGGGGGGTTGTGGGGTAGAGTTTGCTATGTAAGGTTTTTATTGTTGTGGTTTGGGGGGTGGGGGGGGGGGGGGGGGTGGCGGGGCAATCAAAGTGGAACAGAAAGGAGTGGCGCTTGAAGATCCCAAGCGTGGGGGGGTCTGAGCGGGAGATAGGATTATCGCGGGGGGTTTGTATCCGGCCGCTTGGTGGGGGGGTGGGGCGGGGGGCCGAGTGATGTGTAGAGGCAAGCTCCGTGTATGGAATGGTACTGCTTTTATCAAGGGGGGCGCTTAGGTATGGTGTTCGTGTAATTCATCATATCTAAGTGCCGGACTAGTACGCTGGTGGGTGATGCGAGTATAGACTGCGCGGTGAGGAAGTGATTAAGCATGTGTCGGTGAGAGCTGCTAACTATGTGAGATAGAGGTCATCGGTATGTGGGCCTAATCAGGTGTTGCATAGAGTGAGTATTCGTATAGTGGATAGAGGGGGCAGAGGGACAGTAGGCTATTGTATGGATCGGAGGTTCTCATCATAATCTGAGTTTTAGACTGGGGGTGTGATGATAACCATGATGTGATGTCGGATCGGACAACCGCGCACGATTTTATGCGGAGTAGTGATCATTAATATGCATTCTGGAGGCTAGGTGTGATATAGTGATAATGTCGTGCTGTCGGGGGCATGGCAACAGGCGACACTATCTGTAGATTTTTTGAGGGATTGATGAGTGAGGGGACATGGTCGTCGGAGGGGGGGGTGGGGATGGGGCTCGTGTGTGTATAGATGGAGGGTTGTTGTTTTGGTGTGTGGCACGGGCGAGTGGCGGGAGGCGGGGGAGCTTGCGTGGTCGCACTCGGCAATCATTCAACAACAAAAAGGGACAATTGAAGCTCCCATATGGTCTAGCGGGGTCAGATTCCTGTTTTCAACCCAGGCGGCCCGGTTCAACTCCCGGTATGGGAATGACTCCTTAATCAAACCATTTAATGACTTGGTGGAGGAAAGCAGCTTGCTGCCAGTCGTCAATCAGTCAGAGAACCAAAAGAGTATTGACGTCACAATATTGGTCTAGCGGTCAGGATTTCCTGGAGTTTCAACCCAGCGGGGACGAGCGCCCGGGTTCAACTCCCAGTATGGTGGAAGTGACTCTTTATCAAACCTTTAATGGCTTGGTGGCGGAGGCAGCTTGCTGCCAGTCATCAATCAGAGAACACAAAGAGAGGTAAATTGACCAGTCCATATGGGTCTAGCGGTCAGGATTCCTGTTTTCCACCCAGGCGGCCGGGGGGCCCGGGTTCAACTCCGAATGGGAATGGGCTCTTTATCAAGCGCCTTTGATCTTGGAGAGCCACAACTACAGTTTAAATCAGTATGTGATTCATGTCGACCATTGGTTCAGCGCCACTTGGCTTGTGGTTGGCTGAGTGGCCAGGGTAGATTTCGGCAACCTTCAAGGAGGTTTTGGCATCCTTGGAGGAGGTTCAACTCCCGCTATGCGAGTGACTCTTCATCTAGCCATTTGGTCTTCGGAGAGCAACAACAACTAAGTGAAGAGTGGCCGTTTTTGGCACGCTTGGCGGAGGCAGCTTGCTTCCACTCGGCAATCAGACAACAAAAGGGCCAATTGAAGCTCCCATATGGTCTAGCGGTCAGGATTCCTGGTTTTCACCCAGGCGGCCCGGGTTCAACTCCCGGTATGGGAATGACTCTTTATCAAACCATTTAATGACTTGGTGGAGGAGGCAGCTTGCTGCCAGTCGACAATCAGAGAACAAAAGAGAGGCATTGAAGGTCCCATATGGTCTAGCGGTCAGGATTCCTGGTTTTCACCCAGGCGGCCCGGGTTCAACTCCCGGTATGGGAATGACTCTTTATCAAACCATTTAATGACTTGGTGGAGGAGGCAGCTTGCTGCCAGTCGTCAATCAGAGAACAAAAGAGAGGCATTGACGGTCCCATATGGTCTAGCGGTCAGGATTCCTGGTTTTCACCCAGGCGGCCCGGGTTCAACTCCCGGTATGGGAATGACTCTTTATCAAGCCATTTGATCTTGGGAGAGCCACAACTACGGTGTTATATCAGTATGTGATTCATGTCGACCATTGGTTCAGCGCCACTTGGCTTGTGGTTGGCTGAGTGGCCAGGGTAGATTTCGGCAACCTTCGATGAGGTTTTGGCATCCTTGGAGGAGGTTCAACTCCCGCTATGCGAGTGACTCTTCATCTAGCCATTTGGTCTTTGGAGAGCAACAACAACTAAGTGAAGAGTGGCCGTTTTTGGCACGCTTGGCGGAGGCAGCTTGCTTCCACTCGGCAAGCAGAGAACAAAAGGGGCGATTGAAGATCCCATATGGTCTAGCGGTCAGGATTCCTGGTTTTCACCCAGGCGGCCCGGGTTCAACTCCCGGTATGGGAATGACTCTTTATCAAGCCGTTTGGTCTTCAGAGAGCCACAACTACAGTGTTAAATCAGAATGTGATTCATGTCGACCATTGGTTCAGGGCCACGTGGCTTGTGGTTGGCTGAGTGGGCAGGGTAGATTTCGGCAACCTTCGATGAGGTTTTGGCATCCTTGGAGGAGGTTCAACTCCTGCTATGCGAGTGACTCTTCATCAAGCCATTTGGTCTTCGGAGAGGAACAACAACTAAGTGAAGAGTGGCCGTGGCCGTTTTTGGCACGCTCAGCGGAGGCAGCTTGCTTCCACTCGGCAATCAGATAACAAAAGGGACCAATTTGAAGCTCCCAAATGGTCTAGCGTAGGCTTCCTGGTTTTCACTTACGCCAGGCGGCCCGGTTTCAACTCCCGGTATGGGAATGACTCCTTTATCGAGGCATTTATCTAGGGAAGAGCCACAACTACAGTTAGTTTATATCAGTATTTGATTCATGTCGACCAAGTGGATCAGCACCACTGCTTGTGGAGTTGGCTGAGTGGCCAGGGAAGTATTTCGAGCAACCTTCGATGAGAGGTTTTGGCATCCTTGGAGGAGGTTGCCACTCACCTCCGCTATGCGAGCTGACATCTACATCTAAAGCCATTTGGTCTTCGGAGAGCAACAACAACTAAGTGAAGAGTGGCCGTTTTTGGAGGCACGCTTGGCGGATGCAGCTTGCCTTCCACTCGACAATGTCAGAGGAAACCAAAGAGAGATGGCCATTAATCAAGTGTCCAATATTGGGTCTGAAGCGGTCAAAGGATTCACTCGGGTTTTCACGACCAGGCGGGCCCGGGTTACAAAACTGGCCAAACACCCGGGTATGGGGGAATGACTCTTTATCAAACAATTTAACTACTTATGGTGGAGGAGCAGCTTGCTCCAGGTCTTCAATCAGAGAAACAAAAGAGAGGCATTGACTTGACGGGGTCCCCATATGGTCTAGCTGAGTGTGGTGGGGGTGGGGGGGGGTGCAGAGATTCCTTGGTTTTTCTTTACCCAGGTGGCTTCCCGTATTCACTCTCCCGGTATAGGGATAGACTCATCTTTATCAGGCGAAGCCATTTGATTCAAGAGGGAGAGATGGGTGATGACACACGAGGGGGTACGGTTGGCTGGGGGTGTTGATAGGGGAGAAGGATGGGGGGTGGAGGGGGGGAGGAGCAGGAGGTGGGAGAGTGTATGTTCATGATCGACCATTGGTTGCAAGGCTGCGCGCACTGGGGTGGCTTTTGGTTGGCTTGAGTGGGGCCAGGTAGATTTCGGCACACCTGTGGGGGGGGGGACACCTTCGATGAGGTTTTGGCATCCTTGGAGGAGGTTCATCAACCTCTCCCCTACTGGGGGGGGGGGGGGGGGGGGGGGGTGGCGAGTGACGGGTCGGGGGTTGGGGTGCATGGGGGGGGGGGGGGGCGGGTTAGGGGTGGGGGGGGGGGGGGGGCCGGGGGATGGGGGGGGGGGGTGGGTGAGGGGGGGGTGGGTTGGGGGGGGGGGCTTGTTTGGGATGGGTGGTGTGGAGGGCAGGGAGGGGCGGGAGACAAGCGTAGGTAGTGGAGAGGGGGGGAGGGGGTTGTGGTTGGGGGGCCGGTGGTATTGGTGGTGTGTTGTGTAGTTGCGGGGGGGTCGTTGTGAGTGTGTGTCAGAGGGGGGTGGGGGTCGGGTGCAGGTTTGGGGGGGGGGTGGGTGGGGGTGGGGTTGGTAGGGGCAGCGGGGAGGGTGGGGGGGGGGGGAGGGGGTGGGCACCACGGGGGGGGGGGAGGGGGGGGGGCAATGCGGGGGAGAGCTGGGAGAAGGGGGTTGGCGGGGGGGGTGTAGGAGGGGGGCGGCCGTGATGTGGTATTGGGGGGTGGGGGGGGGGAGGGGGGGGGGGGGGGGTGGGCGGTAGGGCGGGGGGAGGTATGGGGTGGGGGCCTGGGGGGGGGTTGGGTGGGGCGGTAGGGGCGGGGCGCGAGGGGGGGGGGGGGGGGCGGGGTGGTGGGGGGGGGGGGTGGGGGGGGGGGGGGGGGGTGGGGGGGGGGGGGGGGGTGGGGGGGGGGGGGGGGTGTGGGTGTGGGGGGGTGAGGGGTGGGTGGGTGGGGGGGGGAGGGGGGGGGGCACCCAGAGGCTGTCCCTGGAATATCACCTCCCGTATTGTAATGACTCTTTATCAAGCCCGTTAGTGTCCTTCAGAGAGCCACAACACACAGTGTTACCATCATCTTGTGATTTCTATGTCGACCATTGGTTCATTGGCCACGATGCTTGAGTGGTCGGACTGAGAGTGGGCAGGGTATATTTCGGCAACCGTTCGATGAGGTTTTGGCATCCTTGGAGGAGGTTCAACTCCTGCTATGCGAGTGACTCTTCATCAAGCCATTTGGTCTTCGGAGAGCAACAACAACTAAGTGAAGAGTGGCCGTGGCCGTTTTTGGCACGCTCGGCGGAGGCAGCTTGCTTCCACTCGGCAATCAGATAACAAAAGGGACAATTGAAGCTCCCATATGGTCTAGCGGTCAGGATTCCTGGTTTTCACCCAGGCGGCCCGGGTTCAACTCCCGGTATGGGAATGACTCTTTATCAAGCCATTTGATCTTGGGAGAGCCACAACTACAGTGTTATATCAGTATGTGATTCATGTCGACCATTGGTTCAGCACCACGTGGCTTGTGGTTGGCTGAGTGGCCAGGGTAGATTTCGGCAACCTTCGATGAGGTTTTGGCATCCTTGGAGGAGGTTCAACTCCCGCTATGCGAGTGACTCTTCATCTAGCCATTTGGTCTTCGGAGAGCAACAACAACTAAGTGAAGAGTGGCCGTTTTTGGCACGCTTGGCGGAGGCAGCTTGCTTCCACTCGACAATCAGAGAACAAAAGAAAGGCATTCAAGGTCCAATATGGTCTAACGGTCAGGATTCCTGGTTTTCACCCAGGCAGCCCGGGTTCAACTCCTGGTATGGGAATGACTCTTTATCAAACCATTTAATGACTTGGTGGAGGAGGCAGCTTGCTGCCAGTCGACAATCAGAGAACAAAAGACAGGCATTGAAGGTCCCATATGGTCTAGCGGTCAGGTTTCCTGGTTTTCACCCAGGCGGCCCGGGTTCAACTCCCGGTATGGGAATGACTCTTTATCAAGCCGTTTGGTCTTCAGAGAGCCACAACTACAGTGTTAAATCAGAATGTGATTCATGTCGACCATTGGTTCAGGGCCACGTGGCTTGTG
Organism: Hoplostethus mediterraneus; assembly: GCA_034670385.1. Classification (NCBI taxonomy): domain Eukaryota; kingdom Metazoa; phylum Chordata; class Actinopteri; order Trachichthyiformes; family Trachichthyidae; genus Hoplostethus; species Hoplostethus mediterraneus. Next base: position 2,170,991 of record JAXDDW010000053.1, read on the forward strand.
GTTGGCTGAGTGGGCAGGGTAGATTTCGGCAACCTTCGATGAGGTTTTGGCATCCTTGGAGGAGGTTCAACTCCTGCTATGCGAGTGACTCTTCATCAAGCCATTTGGTCTTCGGAGAGCAACAACAACTAAGTGAAGAGTGGCCGTGGCCGTTTTTGGCACGCTCGGCGGAGGCAGCTTGCTTCCACTCGGCAATCAGATAACAAAAGGGACAATTGAAGCTCCCATATGGTCTAGCGGTCAGGATTCCTGGTTTTCACCCAGGCGGCCCGGGTTCAACTCCCGGTATGGGAATGACTCTTTATCAAGCCATTTGATCTTGGGAGAGCCACAACTACAGTGTTATATCAGTATGTGATTCATGTCGACCATTGGTTCAGCACCACGTGGCTTGTGGTTGGCTGAGTGGCCAGGGTAGATTTCGGCAACCTTCGATGAGGTTTTGGCATCCTTGGAGGAGGTTCAACTCCCGCTATGCGAGTGACTCTTCATCTAGCCATTTGGTCTTCGGAGAGCAACAACAACTAAGTGAAGAGTGGCCGTTTTTGGCACGCTTGGCGGAGGCAGCTTGCTTCCACTCGACAATCAGAGAACAAAAGAAAGGCATTCAAGGTCCAATATGGTCTAACGGTCAGGATTCCTGGTTTTCACCCAGGCAGCCCGGGTTCAACTCCTGGTATGGGAATGACTCTTTATCAAACCATTTAATGACTTGGTGGAGGAGGCAGCTTGCTGCCAGTCGACAATCAGAGAACAAAAGACAGGCATTGAAGGTCCCATATGGTCTAGCGGTCAGGTTTCCTGGTTTTCACCCAGGCGGCCCGGGTTCAACTCCCGGTATGGGAATGACTCTTTATCAAGCCATTTGGTCTTCGGAGAGCCACAACTACAGTGTTAAATCAGTATGTGATTCATGTCGACCCTTGGTTCAGGGCCACGTGGCTTGTGGTTGGCTGAGTGGGCAGGGTAGATTTCGGCAACCTTCGATGAGGTTTTGGCATTCTTGGAGGAGGTTCAACTCCCGCTATGCGAGTGACTGTTCATCAAGCCATTTGGTCTTCGGAGAGCAACAACAACTAAGTGAAGAGTGGCCATGGCCGTTTTTGGCACGCTTGGCGGAGGCAGCTTGCTTCCACTCGGCAATCAGACAACAAAAGGGACAATTGAAGCTCCCATATGGTCTAGCGGTCAGGATTCCTGGTTTTTACCCAGGCGGCCCGGGTTCAACTCCCGGTATGGGAATGACTCTTTATCAAACCATTTAATGACTTGGTGGAGGAGGCAGCTTGCTGCCAGTCGTCAATCAGAGAACAAAAGAGAGGCATTGACGGTCCCATATGGTCTAGCGGTCAGGATTCCTGGTTTTTACCCAGGCGGCCCGGGTTCAACTCCCGGTATGGGAATGACTCTTTATCAAGCCATTTGATCTTGGGAGAGCCACAACTACGTTGTTATATCAGTATGTGATTCATGTCGACCATTGGTTCAGCACCACGTGGCTTGTGGTTGGCTGAGTGGCCAGGGTAGATTTCGGCAACCTTCAAGGAGGTTTTGGCATCCTTGGAGGAGGTTCAACTCCCGCTATGCGAGTGACTCTTCATCTAGCCATTTGGTCTTCGGAGAGCAACAACAACTAAGTGAAGAGTGGCCATTTTTGGCACGCTTGGCGGAGGCAGCTTGCTTCCACTCGACAATCAGAGAACAAAAGAGAGGCATTCAAGGTCCAATATGGTCTAGCGGTCAGGATTCCTGGTTTTCACCCAGGCGGCCCAGGTTCAACTCCCGGTATGGGAATGACTCTTTATCAAACCATTTAATGACTTGGTGGAGGAGGCAGCTTGCTGCCAGTCGTCAATCAGAGAACAAAAGAGAGGCATTGACGGTCCCATATGGTCTAGCGGTCAGGATTCCTGGTTTTTACCCAGGCGGCCCGGGTTCAACTCCCGGTATGGGAATGACTCTTTATCAAGCCATTTGATCTTGGGAGAGCCACAACTACGGTGTTATATCAGTATGTGATTCATGTCGACCATTGGTTCAGCGCCACTTGGCTTGTGGTTGGCTGAGTGGCCAGGGTAGATTTCGGCAACCTTCGATGAGGTTTTGGCATCCTTGGAGGAGGTTCAACTCCCGCTATGCGAGTGACTCTTCATCTAGCCATTTGGTCTTTGGAGAGCAACAACAACTAAGTGAAGAGTGGCCGTTTTTGGCACGCTTGGCGGAGGCAGCTTGCTTCCACTCGGCAATCAGAGAACAAAAGGGGCGATTGAAGATCCCATATGGTCTAGCGGTCAGGATTCCTGGTTTTCACCCAGGCGGCCCGGGTTCAACTCCCGGTATGGGAATGACTCTTTATCAAGCCGTTTGGTCTTCAGAGAGCCACAACTACAGTGTTAAATCAGAATGTGATTCATGTCGACCATTGGTTCAGGGCCACGTGGCTTGTGGTCGGCTGAGTGGGCAGGGTAGATTTCGGCAACCTTCGATGAGGTTTTGGCATCCTTGGAGGAGGTTCAACTCCTGCTATGCGAGTGACTCTTCATCAAGCCATTTGGTCTTCGGAGAGCAACAACAACTAAGTGAAGAGTGGCCGTAGCCGTTTTTGGCACGCTCGGCGGAGGCAGCTTGCTTCCACTCGGCAATCAGATAACAAAAGGGACAATTGAAGCTCCCATATGGTCTAGCGGTCAGGATTCCTGGTTTTCACCCAGGCGGCCCGGGTTCAACTCCCGGTATGGGAATGACTCTTTATCAAGCCATTTGATCTTGGGAGAGCCACAACTACAGTGTTATATCAGTATGTGATTCATGTCGACCATTGGTTCAGCACCACGTGGCTTGTGGTTGGCTGAGTGGCCAGGGTAGATTTCGGCAACCTTCGATGAGGTTTTGGCATCCTTGGAGGAGGTTCAACTCCCGCTATGCGAGTGACTCTTCATCTAGCCATTTGGTCTTCGGAGAGCAACAACAACTAAGTGAAGAGTGGCCGTTTTTGGCACGCTTGGCGGAGGCAGCTTGCTTCCACTCGACAATCAGAGAACAAAAGAGAGGCATTCAAGGTCCAATATGGTCTAACGGTCAGGATTCCTGGTTTTCACCCAGGCAGCCCGGGTTCAACTCCCGGTATGGGAATGACTCTTTATCAAACCATTTAATGACTTGGTGGAGGAGGCAGCTTGCTGCCAGTCGACAATCAGAGAACAAAAGACAGGCATTGAAGGTCCCATATGGTCTAGCGGTCAGGTTTCCTGGTTTTCACCCAGGCGGCCCGGGTTCAACTCCCGGTATGGGAATGACTCTTTATCAAGCCATTTGGTCTTCGGAGAGCCACAACTACAGTGTTAAATCAGTATGTGATTCATGTCGACCCTTGGTTCAGGGCCACGTGGCTTGTGGTTGGCTGAGTGGGCAGGGTAGATTTCGGCAACCTTCGATGAGGTTTTGGCATTCTTGGAGGAGGTTCAACTCCCGCTATGCGAGTGACTGTTCATCAAGCCATTTGGTCTTCGGAGAGCAACAACAACTAAGTGAAGAGTGGCCATGGCCGTTTTTGGCACGCTTGGCGGAGGCAGCTTGCTTCCACTCGGCAATCAGACAACAAAAGGGACAATTGAAGCTCCCATATGGTCTAGCGGTCAGGATTCCTGGTTTTCACCTAGGCGGCCCGGGTTCAACTCCCGGTATGGGAATGACTCTTTATCAAGCCATTTGATCTTGGGAGAGCCACAACTACGTTGTTATATCAGTATGTGATTCATGTCGACCATTGGTTCAGCACCACGTGGCTTGTGGTTGGCTGAGTGGCCAGGGTAGATTTCGGCAACCTTCGATGAGGTTTTGGCATCCTTGGAGGAGGTTCAACTCCCGCTATGCGAGTGACTCTTCATCTAGCCATTTGGTCTTCGGAGAGCAACAACAACTAAGTGAAGAGTGGCCATTTTTGGCACGCTTGGCGGAGGCAGCTTGCTTCCACTCGACAATCAGAGAACAAAAGAGAGGCATTCAAGGTCCAATATGGTCCAGCGGTCAGGATTCCTGGTTTTCACCCAGGCGGCCCGGGTTCAACTCCCGGTATGGGAATGACTCTTTATCAAACCATTTAATGACTTGGTGGAGGAGGCAGCTTGCTGCCAGTCGTCAATCAGAGAACAAAAGAGAGGTATTGACGGTCCCATATGGTCTAGCGGTCAGGATTCCTGGTTTTCACCCAGGCGGCCCGGGTTCAACTCCCGGTATGGGAATGACTCTTTATCAAGCCATTTGATCTTGGGAGAGCCACAACTACGTTGTTATATCAGTATGTGATTCATGTAGTGTGTGCAGGAGACATCATCTTCCTCTCTCACGAGACAGGATGCACAACAACAAGACAAAGACTAACACATTCCCCTCCCAAGGCCTCAGGCCAGGTCAGGACCCCTGCCGAACTCGTGACAGTCCCAATGAACCCCCCCCTCTCATCCAAGGGGGCTCTCTCCATAAAACCGCTAAAAGTAGCACTTTCCAGGGCCGGTTAAACCACGTGGCACCGGGGGTCACTGATAAGTGCCGAGTAAGTTGCACTCAACCTCATCACCAAGTGAATCACACTAAGAGAACAAAGAAACTCTGGAATGTGCAGCAAAAATGGACTTTCTTTATATGTCTTTATATGTCTTTATATGTCTTATTAGATTTGAATAGATTAGATTAGATTGACCCCTCTGAGGTGAAGAACTACAGACCGGTTTCCCTTCTACCCTTCCTATCAAAAACCCTTGAACGTGCTGTCTTCAATCAACTGTCCCTGTACCTCCACCAGAACAACCTCTTGGATCCCCACCAGTCTGGGTTCAAAGTGGGTCACTCGACCGAGACTGCCCTCCTGGCAGTGACTGAGTCGCTCCATGCCGCTAGAGTGAACTCTCTCTCCTCTGTCTTGATACTCCTGGACCTGTCTGCAGCGTTTGACACGGTGAACCACCAGACCCTCCTCTCCACCCTCGAGGGGATGGGTGTCTCAGGCTCTGCACTCTCCATGTTTGCATCCTACCTGACGGATCGCTCCTACCAGGTGACGCTGAGAGGGTCTGTGTCAGAACCACGTAGGCTCACTACTGGGGTTCCGCAAGGCTCGGTTCTAGGTCCTCTCCTCTTTTCCCTCTACACAACATCTCTCGGTTCTGTTATCCACTCCCACGACTTTTCCTACCATTGCTACGCAGATGACACCCAGCTGATCCTGTCATTTCCCCCTTCGGACACACGAGTGGAGGCACGCATTGCTGCATGTCTGGCAGACATCTCGGAGTGGATGTCGATGCACCACCTGAAGCTCAACCTGGACAAGACTGAGCTGGTGTTCCTCCCGGGGAAGGGCTGTCCGCACCGAGACCTGGCCATCACCATTGATGATGTTGTGGTGACGTCAACTCGGACTGCGAGGAATCTGGGTGTGACCCTGGACGACCAACTGTCGTTCTCGGCAAACATCGCATCAGTGACACGCTCCTGCAGATTCCTCCTCTACAACATCAGGAGGATTCGCCCCTTCCTCACTGACAAGGCAGCGCAGGTGCTCATCCAGGCTCTTGTTATCTCCCGCCTGGACTACTGCAACTCCCTCCTTGCTGGTGCCCCGGCGTCGGCCATCAGACCTCTGGAGCTTGTCCAGAAAGCCGCGGCTCGACTTGTGTTCAACCGCCCCAAGTTCTCCCACACAACAACCCTTCTCCGTTCTCTACACTGGCTCCCTGTAGCAGCTCGCATCCAGTTCAAGACCCTGGTGCTAGCCTACAGGGCAGTGAAAGGAACTGCTCCGTCTTACCTCCAGGCTATGGTCAAGCCCTACACCCCCGCCCGACCACTTCGTTCTGCTGCCTCGAGGCGACTGGTTGCCCCATCGCTCAGAGGGCCCTGCGGCCGATCTACACGGTCACGGCTTTTCTCTGTCCTGGCCCCGCAGTGGTGGAATGAACTCCCCACTGATGTCAGGACAGCAGAGTCGCTGCCCATTTTTCGCCGCAGGCTGAAAACCCACCTCTTCAGGAGACACTACCCTGACCCTTCCTCCTAGCCTTGACTACTTGTTGTCACTTACGTGCCTGAGCTCTTGTTTACTGGCTCTTGGATACACTTATTTGTCTTAGCTCTTGTTTACTGGCTCTTGAATACACTTATTTGTCTTAGCTCTTGTTTTATTCGATTCTCTATTTGTCTCATTTGTTAAGATAAGTAGGTTGCTAACTTATTGCACTCTTACATTAACACTAGTTATGCTCTTAGTTGCTTGTTTAGGAAGGAAATGCACTTATGATTTCTGGTGACTAGTAGTTTCCTTACCTACCTTTGTTGAATGCACTTATTGTAAGTCGCTTTGGATAAAAGCGTCTGCTAAATGACTGTAATGTAATGTAATGTAATGAATAACACATCCTGTGGCAGATGATGTACCCTACTTCCCAATGTATTATCTTGCTTAGTCAAAGCACACAGCATGCGTTATTAAGATGTTTGTTGTACGCACCAGTGTTTTGTGGTAAGACGGTCATGTTTGGTATCATACTGACACATTTGTGGTAAGGTGTTTGAATATGTCACTTGTATCCCAGGAGGGACAAGAAAAACAATGTTTTCAAACCTAGGTGGGAAAGCAGTTTTGGCGAATGTTAATCACTGAGCCCCAGGCCATAAATCTGAATGCATGCAAATGGGGGAAACACCCATTTGCCTGATTTACTATAAAGCCCCCTGAGCCCTTGGCTCTCGGGCTCACTCTCTCTCGAAATCTCACCAACGAAGAAAGCAGGACAACTCCTGCAACGGGCGGACGGGCAAAAACTCAGGCGGAAGGACATCAAGAAACATCAAGAAACAGAATTCCACCGTCCTGCAGCCCGTCCCGCAGCCCGTCCTGAAACTAAGTTTGAACCTGGCTCCAAGCTCTTCTCCAAGCTCAACTACCAGATCAGCTCTACGGTGAATATCGACAAGGCGCCCGCTCGAATTCACTCAACCTGATCCAGAAGACTACGTAACCACGTCAGAAGCCGCTCCGCTACTCTGCTACCTGAACGACGTGTGCCAAACACATCGACTCTTCCCTCTATCTTCACTGAGGTGAACTGTTGGCACGACTACCCTGACGAACCACGGCCCCGGACCGCTCTCCACATCGGCCCTCCTGAAATCGACCGTCCCAGCCCAACACGTGCGTGTGTTTACCTGGCTACTGCGACTGCGCAACGGTTACCACGGAGACGAGGACGCCGCTGACACCCTGCAAACCAGACGGTAACCAACTTTCTTGTTGATGCACGGGTGATGCCAAGGCAGTGTTGAACTGTGAAAGTGAGGTTAGAATACTCTCTCTCTCTCTCTCCACTATTCTCTGTCCTTCTGTCCCAAGTCTCCCAGAAACTGTCAGCTGTCCTCCAAGCCATCTTTCGCTGTTGCCACATGGTCGCAATTAGACTATTACAGCTCAGGTCGTTTTGCAAAGATGCCAATTTCCTTGCCATCTTTGATCCCAATATCATGTGCCATTCTTATTTGATATATCCTCTGCCACTGTTTTACTTCCTACTTTATTTGTCCATTTTACTGCCATTATCTGTTTTAGTTTAGTATACATTTATTCATTTTATTGGTGTTTTATTTGCATAATTAATAAAATCTTTGCATTTATAAAGAACTGGTTTTTGTGTGTCATTGATATATCCTGGACATGAAGGTAGAAAATCACTGTAATCTAGAGCTCACTTCTTTTGATTATTAGACTGATATCCTTATAAAGAGACTATTCCAGTGTAAACTGGTGGTGCCCCAAGAGTGTTAATTGATGAGATATTAATTACAAAGAATAACTTCAATAGTTGTCAATTGTTAGAATTGACTAAATAGTCTCATCGTTCATAACGAAGCTCAACACGCTACATTCATGTCGACCATTGGTTCAGCGCCACTTGGCTTGTGGTTGGCTGAGTGGGCCAGGGTAGATTTCGGCAACCTTCGAGGAGGTTTTGGCATCCTTGGAGGAGGTTCAACTCCCGCTATGCGAGTGACTCTTCATCTAGCCATTTGGTCTTCGGAGAGCAACAACAACTAAGTGAAGAGTGGCCGTGGCCGTTTTTGGCACGCTTGGCGGAGGCAGCTTGCTTCCACTCGACAATCAGAGAACAAAAGAGAGGCATTCACGGTCCAATATGGTCTAGCGGTCAGGATTCCTGGTTTTCACCCAGGCGGCCCGGGTTCAACTCCCGGTATGGGAATGACTCTTTATCAAACCATTTAATGACTTGGTGGAGGAGGCAGCTTGCTGCCAGTCGACAATCAGAGAACAAAAGAGAGGCATTGAAGGTCCCATATGGTCTAGCGGTCAGGATTCCTGGTTTTCACCCAGGCGGCCCGGGTTCAACTCCCGGTATGGGAATGACTCTTTATCAAGCCATTTGGTCTTCGGAGAGCCACAACTACAGTGTTAAATCAGTATGTGATTCATGTCGACCATTGGTTCAGGGCCACGTGGCTTGTGGTTGGCTGAGTGGGCAGGGTAGATTTCGGCAACCTTCGATGAGGTTTTGGCATCCTTGGAGGAGGTTCAACTCCTGCTATGCGAGTGACTCTTCATCAAGCCATCTGGTCTTCGGAGAGCAACATCAACTAAGTGAAGAGTGGCCGTGGCCGTCTTTGGCACGTTTGGCGGAGGCAGCTTGCTTCCATTCGGCAATCAGAGAACAAAAGCTGAAGCTCCCATATGGCCTAGCGGTCAGGATTCCTGGTTTTCACCCAGGCTGCCCTGGTACAACTCCCGGTATGGGAATGTTATATAGCAATTTTATCCAAAGCGCTTTACAGTATTTGCCTTTCATTCACTCACACACTTACACACACCAATGACAGTGAACCACCATGCAAGGTGCTGGCCTGACCATCGGGAGCAATTTGGGTTTCAGTGTCTTGACCGAGGACACTCCGACATGCAGACTGGAGGAGGCGGGGATCAAACCTCTGATCTTCAGATTAGAGGACGACCCGCTCTACCTCCTGAGCCACACCTCATTCTCAGGACATACAGCCACTCTGGAAGGTGCAGGTCATGTGGGCTATTTGTCAACCCTTTATCAAACCATTTAGTGACTTGTTGGAGGAGGCAGCTTGCTGCCAGTGGACAATCAGAGAACAAGAGAGGGATTGGAGGTCTCATGTGGCCTAGCGGTCAAGACTCTTTGTTTTCACCCAGGCAGCCAGGGTTCAACTCCTGGTATGGGAATGACACTTTTTCAAACCATTTGGAGGAGGAAGGTTGCTTCCAGTCTACAATCAGAGAACAAAAGAGAGCAATTCAGGCTCCCATATGGTTCATATGGTTCAACTGTCGTTAGGTAAAAATCATTATTTCTAACCTTGTCGATGTCTTGACTATATTTTCTATCCATTTTGCAACTCAGGTCAGGTCAAAAGGCTTCACTTCTCCAACGGGGATCTTCCATCAACACAACAAGGATTCAACTTGCATACAAAACAATATTACTTCTGGATTGTAATTACTTCGAAAGACTGCAGTGGATTTTATTTTAGGTTATAACCTTAAAAACATTAGACATTTAGTTGTTCATGATGAATTATTTTGTCAAAAGGAAAATCAGTTTTTTTTAGTGAGGAAGGTCAAGATTCAGGTCACCTCGTGTGTGTGTGTGTGTGTGTGTGTGTGTGTGTGTGTGTGTGTGTTACTCAAAGAAAGAGGCATGTCATATTTATTTCCACTGACAGTTTTTATTTTTTAATTTGTTCTGGTAACGCGATTTTGTCCGGTAAAAGACATCTAGCAAGAGGACTCCAGTTCAGCTCAGAGCAGACCATACCTCACTGATATCACACACACACACACGCACGCGCACACACACACACGCACGCACACACACACACACTCACACCAATGACACTTTCTCCACCTAGACACTTCCAACTCTGGTCTGCTACAAATATATCCATCATACAATATATACACACACATACAAATATATACAGAAACGTGCGCTCAGGGACAGACAATCACAGTCACACACACACACACACACACACACACACACACACACACCTCATTCTCAATACATACAGCCACTCTGGAAGGTGCAGGTCATGTGGGCTATTTGTCAACCAGGCAGCAGAGACATTTGTACAAGTCTGATCTGCAGCTTTGTGGTTCCCAGTCCGTCTCCAGTCCGACGCCCTGGGAGCTACGAATGATCCTCCACACAGAGACGAGAGCATCCTACCGCACACTGAAGCACCTCAGACCTGTTCTGTTTCCCATCGTTAAAGTAATAATCCGCAACGTTTTCATATACATAAATACACGTGTAACAGTGATCCAACCTCTAGCCAGTTCAACACCCAGGGAAAAACCCTCTGGAACAGGAAGTGAAAATCCAAGGGAAACGTCTGATTGACAGGTGATCTCTGGGAAGCGCAGTGCAGAAACACTACAGCGATGAACGCTGAGCACCAAAGATGGAGACTAAATTAAAAAAAGAAAAAATTAAAACCAAGATCTCACGGATTACCACTTTAATGTCGGAGCGAACAGCTTGTTTCACCTCCAGGCTTCAGCAGGTCTGTTGCCTTTCAGTGGGCGGTCTAACACTTCCTGTCTTCCTGGCCTCCTCATGTGTTTCCTCCTCAAATTCTCTGAGGCCTGGCGAACCCCCCCGCTGTGACATCTTGGGAGTTTCCCGACGGGGGCTCGGACGCCAGCTTGAGCACTTACAGTCTGTCTCTGCCCGGACAGGACTCACCAAAGCGACGTCTCGCTCACACAATGTTCTGTTTTGAACCCCCAGTTCAGACGCTTCCTTGTTCCAGTGAAACGTGGATTTGTGATGTCACCAAGGTAACGTCACAGTACGGTAGTAGTCACGGTAAGCCTTTTAAAAAAACATTTTTTTGGTAAGACTGCCATAGCAGTCAGTCCGGCTCGTCGCTTCTAGGATCCTAATGCTTTCCAAGGTGAAATTGATACTATTTTCCTGCCAAATGTGGTGCATTGGCCAGTTTGATGATTTAGCTACAATTTAAATTTCACAAAAGCTTGGCCAACAAAAGTAAACACCATGAAGAGGGACATGGCGTTGACCCATTCTTGAAAAATCTGAAATAAATCACTTCTTAAAATGCATTTTAACTTGTTTTCACGTGTTCCTGTTGACTTCGTCATCTTCATTCCTGCTATAAAATTAATATCTGACATTGTTATTGTCTGTAAAGTACTTAGTAATTCAGAAATTCTTTTCTTCTTTAATTTTTGCTGTTTTAGTTCTCGGGCCGAAAAGTCAAAATGAAAATATGTAACAGGAACATTGTTTTCCTTGTAAGATTTTAGTTTAAAATATCTCCAAGCCAATAGGGAATCAGTTAGAGGATTTAAGTGCCTGTAGTACTTTTCTATACAACAACCTTATTGTTGTATATTAACCTATAGAAAAATATTGTAAATCCACATGACTGCGTCAATACAACCAGTTGCCTTCTGACCAAAACGTCATCACATTAATTGGTTTTGTACGGACAGTGTTACTGTGTTGTTTCCATTGGTAACACTACAGTGACCTTGTTCCAGTGTGTCAACCTAAGTGTCTTTTCCAGTTTAAAGTTTTGAAAGTAAAAGGATTCTAGAGGCGACAAAATATTTTACTACTCAGACGGGGTTGTTTTTTTGTTTTAACAAGTCAGCATCTGCTAACAGTCTGTCACTTTCAACTGCTCAGCGATGACATCACCAGAGAGGCGGAGTCTCCACATCCCCTGTCCCGCCCAACTCCCTGCGAGCCAATCAGAGAGCTTGGGAAGGGTGGATCATCTGAAACTCCGCCTGGATACAGAACCGAGCTGAGGGAGCTGATTGGCTGCAGTCTTGTCTCTGGTGGGAGACTGTATCCAATCACATGTCTGTCAGTCGTCAGGTCAGCTGGTCAGGTATCGGAAAAAAACAAACCTGGAAAGGGACAGAAGAGGAAACATGAATTTAATTGGTCAAATTAAATTCTGGTGTTGGTATCATCTCTACACAGGAAGTGACCAATCCAAACTGGTAAACGTTAGCATGCTGTGTGCAGTTCACTTAGGTCACGTTAACAACAACAACTACTACTACTACTACTACTACTACTACTACTACTACTACTACTACTACTACTACTACTACTACTACTACTACTACTACTACTGCTGTCGGTGGAGAAATTGGTCTCTCTCCTCTGATGGATTTCTCCCTGTATGATTGTCTAACTCGGTTTAGAAAGAAGCCCTTGCTTATTTCGCCACGCTACATTTGGCCAATGATCTGTGAAAATACACCAACAACTAAATGGACCCAGAAATACGAGGTTCATCAGCAATAGCTCTCTGTAACAGTGGTAAAGTGTTCTAGGGTGGATTTTTCCTTTACGAAAAAAATTGATATTCAATTGAACAAGCCGGTTTCTACTAGCGCCACTCGATTACCAATCCGGTTTGACTGCAGTGTGATAGATTATACTGACAACATGTTTTAACTTGCAAACTGCCAGTCACTCACTTCATCCTATCAGGCTCCAGCGCTACGTTTGAGACTCCACCCCCGGCTGGGTGCTCTGGTCCTGCCCCCTCTGCTTGATTGACAGGTACATCTCCTCCTCAGGATCGTAGTAGTAGAACTTCCTCAGATAGACGATCAGAGGCCTGGGGGGGGGGGCGGGGGTTGGTATTAGTTGTTGTTGTTTTTTTAAATATGAATAAAAGAACGTACTTTCCTAGAATAAAAGCCCCGCCTCCCAAAACAACACCCTGTACAGTTGCCTGTCAAGCTGCATGTCCATACGTACGTGGGCAGCGGCAGCTCTTGGATGTGGTCGATGCGGACCAGCTGTCTGATGCAGAAACGACAGAGGTGCTGCAGGGATTTGACGCTACTGAACCTGGACACTGGGTAGAGGAGCTGGACGGGGGTAGGGGGCAGGCCTGGAGCAAACACACACACACACACACACACACACACACACACAGTCAGAGGTGTTGGCATCACCTCATTTCAGAGAGACAGACAGATAAACACAGAGACAGACAGACACATTTCACTCAGGTTACCGGGGACTCTGGACCGGAGGAAGTAGAGGAACTTCCCGTTCTTGGAGTGCATGATGGCTCGCTCTATAAACTCCACCACCGAGTGGCAACGGTCCTCGAACTTAGGATGGCACCACAGGCTGAAGGTACCTGGGGGGGGGGGGGTCAGGGTGGAGGAAATCTGCGTGAATTACCTTCTTATACACCAAGACACCGTAAATGCCATCAGTATGTATGTGTGCAGGGACCCAGGAGTCTATGGACAATGGTGTTTATGAGCGTGCCTCCTCGTCCTCCTGGGTTTCACGTTTGGTGTCGTTGCCGGTGGGCGTTGAGTGGAAAACGTCTCAACTTTAGCCGTGCTGCAATGTCACCGTCCCCCCCCCCCCCCCCCCCCTCCATCCTCCCTGACCGAGCCGGTCAAACCGCCCTGCCGTCGGGGGACAACAGCCCTGAAACGCTCTGTTCCCCCCGGGGGGACGTCATGGGGCCACGTCCTCTCCCAGGAAACACTCTGACATTGAGCAGACGTTGATAGGACGTCTGCTCTGCAACACTGGAAACACCTCTAAATATATCGGGAGCTGCCTGCGTCGTTTTGTGAAATCTGGAACTAAACATCTTTCCGATATCCGAACAGATTCCAGAGCTGTTTTTAAGTTTTACTGAGCGATCCCATCAGACTGGGCTCCTCGTCCTCGTCAAGACCAAGCAGAGCAATTGGCAACTTTCTGTTGTCCATGTGTATTTTCTACAACATTATCCCCTTTGTTGCTTCAGGTTAGCTAGCTGACACTAAGTAGATGCTGTGGCTTGCAAGTTGTAGTCAAACGCACCTCGTGCCCTTTGACCTCTTGCTCTCTGCTAGCAGCAACGCTCGCTTTGCTTTGTGATTGAGCGGGAAACAAGCCTCCCATCTGATCCCTGAAGCCCCACAACTGTCTGAGACTGTGGAAAATCAGTGTGTGTGTGTCAGTGTGTGTGTGTGTGTCTCAGTGTGTGTGTGTGTGTCGTGTGTGTGTGTGTGCGTCTCACCCCGGTAGTGCTCCATGCGTGTGTGGTGCGTGACCCCCTGCGACCTGAAGCTGAGGCTGAGGATGTACCGGGGGTCCGAACTGTCCCGGACCAGGAAGGATCCGTCCGGTTTCCCCTTCAGCTTCATCTCGGCGTCCTCCCAGTTCATGGGACCCCAGTACCAGCCACACTGGAGACACATCCAGACAACCAGGGTCACCGTGGTTACCTTCTACCTCCGTCTACAGGTCATAGTTTCATATCGATACTGTTTGTGTTGCTCTTGGACCATGAGCAGGTGATGAGCGAAGCTTTTTAGATCTGTGATTTTAAGTGTGTGTACCCTCATCATATGAACAAGAACTTTCATGTGAATAATGTTTTCAGTCAAACCTATGAACAAAATAATCAACCGTATAATTCTCTCGCTGCACGAACATCTGAGGAGTCAAATAAGATCAAATCAAACTATTCCTCATTTTGCTGGGGACCCCCGGGAGCCCCTCAAGGACCCCTGGCGGTCCCCGGACCCCAGTTTAGAAACCACTGCCCAGTACTCCCAGTGTGACTATCTGGTTAAACAGAGGTTAAGAAACGGGTCCCGACCTTTTCCAGTTCCCGGAGGCTGGTGGCGAAGCTGCCGGCGTCGGGCCGGCTGAGGGGGCAGAGGAGGGGGCGGGGGGCCAGCCTGGGGGGGGGGGGGCTGGCCGTCGGGGCGCAGCGGCACCGGCCTCGGGAGACCCCGCAGGAAGGTGTCTACACACACGCACACACACACACACACACAGACACACACACACACGCACACACATAATCGTTTTGTTGTGGAGGAACGTAATCTTCACATGATTCATCTCCACAACACATTTAATCTGCGCTGTGTGTGTGTGTGTGTGTGTGTGTGTGTGTGTGTGTGTGTGTGTGTGTGTGTGTCTCACCGTTGAGGCTGAGGCTGTGCTGGATGGTGCTGAGGGAGGGGGGCAGGGCCAGCGGCCGCGGGGGGAGGGACTGCATCGAGGCCCCCACGCCGCGCTCCAGGAAAGGCCCCTGCTGCTGGGGGGGCCCGCCGAAGTCGTCTGGAGCCACAACAACACACAACAACACACAACAACACACAACAACACACAACAACACACCGCGTCAGTATCTCACCCCAACATTCATCCCTCCACCCAGGTCTGATCTCATCTACGGCATCAGCCTCTCTGTCCGCTCCCCCTCCACCCACCTTGTTTACATCTGTCTAACTTCTCTCATCATTCAGGTTTTTCACGTCACTGTTGTTCACAAGCTGCTCACGCTACGCTCCGGGGCAAACATGGCCGCCGCACACACGTCGGTGTTGACGTCAGTGTTAAAACCGTGCAGTGTGGCCTAGCTGCCGTCTGGAGCTTCAACTCTGGCTAACATAGCATACTGTATGTAAACACTTAGACGGGTTGCTGTTGAGGATGATCGGCCCTCCATGTTCTACGGATGCTGACAGACACATGAAGGACCATGAACGATATACAGCAAAAACAACTAACCAGGACAGAGAGAAAGACAAAGAAAGACTGACGGAAACAAGTAGACGGACTCAAAGAGAAACCACAGAGAGACGATAGAGAAGACAGAAAGAGAGAAAGAGAGGAAGACAGGAAGAGTACCCAGCAGACTGAGGCTCCGTCTGGGCGGAGGAGGGGGGGGTCGGGGGGTGCAGGGAGTTGACCCCCCTCCGAGAAATATCCACATCAACTAGAGACACCGTCTCACCTGCACACACACACACACACACGCACACACGCACACACGCACACACGCACACAGAAGAGAATCGAGACAGAAGTGTTAGAGTAAAGCTGTGAAAGACTAAAATGTTAGTGCACAGTAGAGCAGCAGAGTTCAAACAGTAGAAGAAGACGGAGCAGGAAGAAGAAACAGTCTGACTAAAGGAACACATCTATATCAATAACATTCACAGCTCGATGTGTTCATCTTCCATTTGTTTTTAATCCATTAACTCAGGTTCAGATCTGCTCACTAACCGAGACGACCCGAGGCCAGCGGAGCAGACGTCCTGAAGGAAACACGACCAAGGATTCATCTTGCTTCCTAACACAGCTACTGTAGGGTATGCTGACATTAAGGCGTTAACGTTAGCTAAAGTTGTAACGATGTTAGTTCACTCTCATGATGTCAGGTATTTATGCTCTGATGAAAGCCACAGGAAGAACAGCATTTCCTTTCCTTTCCCCAAACTGAACAACACCTTCAGTAAATGTCTCCACACACAAAACCCCAGCAGCAGCTCTCCATCCTCTCTGTGAAAATGATACGCTCCTACTTTCCTGCAATGCAGCTTTCAGCCAGCAGATGGCGACGGTCTCAATGAAAATAAGACCGTCATCACTATAAAGCGCCGCAGGAAACCAGGAAAGATTTAATCACTTGTTTTTCCAGTGTGTGTTTTTTGGATCAGATTCCCTTGTTCAAGCCAAAGGTCTCACTTTGACGTCCATCTAACAGTCGACTACTTCCACACCAAACTGACCTGGGAACAGCGTATCTGCAGGCTTCTCATGCTAAACGTCCTACCTGCAACTGAATTTAAGCTAATGGAAGTTCTGAAACTATAAAAAGGACCAGGGTGTCTTCACGTTTCGGTTAAATTCAAGACATCTTAAGACCATTCGAGTCCAATGAGGATGAAATATATGACCAATTTCACCATTGAAATAAAAGTGACAAAACTGTGTGACTGGCCTGCTGCTGTCTGGGGAAAAGCACAAAACATTTTCTTCTTCTAAAAGTATATGAAGACCTTTCAGGACCAGACACCCTGTGCATTGCTGACGGACACTAAGTCCACTTACATTTAGTAAAACATTGGATGCATACTGTACTACTAACCCTGCAATGCAGTGCAACAAAACCCGTCAGTACGGTGAAAAAAACAACACCTCCAATCATTGGACATCACGTCCTCCACCATGTTGAGCGGATCCCTCAGGATCCCTGTACAAGGCTCATCGTGTTTTGCCTCCTACAGGACCGACCCTGAAGGAACTCAAAGATTGTGTGTTCCAGTTCTGGGGAATGATTCACTTGTTTTAGGAAATATACTGATACTCTTCATTCATATCATCATCTTGTGATGCTCAATACAGTTCAGTTATTTTTGATCAAGTGTTGTAATTTAGCTTTTTGGTGAATCTGCTTTCCTTCAACCCGACTACTTCTACTGCAGATATTGAGTTCCTACATTTCCCAGAATGACCCTAAAGGTAACACGTCTCGTGGCTGCATTGCATTCTGGTCTATCTACTGTTGGTGGAGAAATTGGTCTCTCTCCTCCGATGGATTTCTCCTGTATGATTGTTGATCGTCGGTCTAGAAAGAAGCCCTTGCTCTTTGATTCTGATTGGCTGACACCGAAACCTGACGGTTACCGTTGATGTTTTAGATCCATAAAACATTTTCTGATATCAAACTGGAAATAAAAGTGACGTCACGTTGTTTGGCCAGTTATCCACAGCAGTAAGAAAACTACACCAGCAAAGAATAAAACAGTTTTTAACAGTGTTCGTGTTTTAGTTTGGATTTTGGACATTTGATGTTTTCAGTGCAAAAAGTGCTGCATCCCCCAAAACAACCCCAGAAACATCCCATCCCTCGCTAACAGCAAACGGTCACACAATGTCAGGTAAAAATACCCTGCCTACACGCCAACACACAGGCCTATGTGTACATGCACATGCATGCACACACACACGCACACACGCACACACACGCACACTTACCGGTGAAGGCTGGAGTGAAGGGCACCGGTGAGAAGGCACTTTGGGGCCTGGAGACCTGCAGCCTGACGGAGAGACAGAGAAGGTAAAGGACTTTAACCTGCAGCTTCACTTCCCAGACCACCAACAGAAGACAGACGCATCACATGAATATCCCGGTGTCACCAGAATGATCACCAATGGAAACAAGCTGCCGGGGAGATGATGCGTTGTTGTTTCTCAGGCACTCGGATGCTTTTAGACTGTCAGCCTACTGTTACGATTCAAACCATAACCAATCTTTATTGTTTCCATTTGAAAACAAGTAACAATACGGCCCACAATCAAACATCCCTGTACTGAAACAACTACAACAAAATGAAAAGCAATCACACTGAAATATTAGAAATGGTGAAGAAGAGATGGGGGGTGTGAAGAGATGTAAAAGAAAAGAAGAAAGAGAGAAAGAGAGAAAGAGGAAATGAGAGTGGGACGTTGACTTCTGATGCCCTTTAGCGAAACATCTCACTTTAAAACCGCAGCAGAGGACACGTCAACATCACAAAATACCTACTTTCACAACTGCCCACACACACACACACGCACACGCACACGCACACACACACACAATGTGTCAAAAGACAGGAAAAGGCAACAACACAGGCGAGAGACTTAGAAAGACGAGGGAAGTGGTGATCAAATACACTGATCCTGATCCTCTACTCTGCCTGTAAGATCGATATGAAATGTCGTTTTTTTGCACAAGTCAAGCACTAAAAAAAATGTGAGGGGTGTGTAAATTGTTTCTTCCCCATTAACCTTCACTAGCGTTGCTAACAGATGCTAACAGATGCTAACAGGGAAGCGGTGGAAATCCTACAAGTTTCATTCAAGTATTCTGGTCGGTCAAACTCGTGTGTCAGCCAACCACGCTGAGAACAGCCGTGATGCTTCGCCAAAAATGGAATTGGTTGCTATACCAACTCCTGTAACCAAGGAACCAGTTAGCTGCTTTACCATGATGGATGTCAAGTCCGGTTTATTTTTATAGCTCTTACTAACAGTTAGAGCCTGAAAGAGTCTTCGCAGCGCCCACGTGAGGAAACGAGACATTAAGACACCTCCAACTTTAGACCCTCGATGAGAACAAACTCCCATGGAAACCTCATTGGGGGGGAAACCTCGGGGAGAGCCTCACAGAGAGGGATGCCGAGACTTTTCAGATGCATTGGCACACTGTATATATCTACATCTACCTAAATGCCTCACTACCGTCTTGCGCCCACGGTGAAGAACGCATTACCGCTGCAGTAAACTGGAGGAGGCGTCTCACCTGAACACCGGACAAACACCCGGAGCCTTCAGCAACACGATCTCAGTGAGACTAAATTTAAAAAAAGCGTCCCGGGTTTTTCGCGGTGAAGCCGTTTGGTGCGCCCGGAATAGCTGCCACGACATCTGAACAATGTTGCCATAGAAATCACTTTGTGCGTGTGTGGGACAATGCATGAGACTCAGGAAGTTGGAATGTTGAGTCAAACGATGCCTTCACCATGGCAACAAATCTGATCTGAGTCGCCCGCGCTGCAATGATGCTTCGCCATGACAACAACAACAAAAGTTCCGCGGCCGCCGTCCTGGGGACCAGACGTTGAGCTCACACCCTCCAGAGCGGCTCACAGCGAGAGCATTCAAGTCTTAAACTGACGTCGTTACAAGCAAGAAAAAGTCAATAGTGCGAGGATCAATCCCACAATGCCCTGAGAGCCGAGGTAACAAATATTACGCAATACGTTGTTTCTCCAGCGTCCTTCTACGATGGACAGGAAAGTAGGTAAAGAGATGAGAGACAGTCAGAAAACACACACACACACACACACACACACACACACACACACACACAGTGAGGTAGTGTGGTGGCCATCCTGCTGAGAGGAGTCCGTCACACCACCAGCGCTGGTTGCTAGTTGTGGCGCTGAGTGTTGCAGGGACATGACACACGTGGCTGATACACCACCGAGGTTTCAGCTGCAGCCATGTTTTCTGTGGCGGTGTCATCACTGGTCGACGGTGGCGGGAGATGGAATGGACTTCGGGTGTCGTGTTTTCTCAAGTTGCGCGGGATGCGACTGTACTTTAGCCATACTGTGACCACACCCTCAACAACTCAGTGTTCATTAGGCTGGTAGATAGATGTACTCTAAAACCCCGGAGAACGAGGTGGATGAACAAAAACTGCTCTTACTACCACTTTTTTTTTTTATTATCGTGCCGTCATCGTTTTTATACTGGAGATCCATCACTACTCTGGTCTGCAGTTCCAACACTTTTTGATTTTACCACGTTCACAGCAGCATCACCATCATCCCCTCCTCCCCTTACCTGGCGCTGTCCTGCTCCGTGTTGCTGGAGGTGGAGCCCCACACGTCGAGCAGACTCCCCCCGGACGAGGTGGAGGAGGCCAGGGAGGGCCTCTTGTCCAGCAGGCCCCCCGACCCGCCGCTGGAGCTCTTGGTCCGGAACAACTTGCTGAGGCGCACCTTCAGAGACCCGCCTTTCCTCGACTTCCCCCGGGGCGTTTTCTCCCCCTCCGCTCCCCCTCCCCCTCCCCCTCCTCTCCCTCCGACCTCCCCTTCCAGGACGACCAGGGGGGAGGCCGACCGCCCCGCTCCCCCGGAGGCGGCGACGCCGAGCTTCGGGGTGGCGGCTCGGCTCTGGGGCTGGGAGCGGGACTGGTGCTGGTGCCGGGGGTTCGGGCCGGAGGACGGGGGGGGCGTCGGACAGGACGGTGAGGGCCGCCGCGGCCTGGGGAGCCTGCGGTCGGACCGGGGGGGCGTAGGGGCCGCCGGGTGTAGAGGTACCGGTGACGGCGGGGGGGTGGGGGTCTGCGAGGGGGGCGGCGGAGGGGGGCAACGACACCGCGGCGCCCAGAACAGCCAGGGAGGGACGGCAGCTCTGGTCGGTGCAGACCCCGGCCTCCTCCGCCAGCCGGTGGACCTGCCGCATCAGACCACTTAGAGTCCCGCTGGAGAAGACGGGCCCTGCTCCTCCGGGTGTCCCTCCTCCTGCCCTCTCTCCCTTTTCTACATCCCCCGTCTCCCCTTCCACTCCTCCCTCCCCCAAACCTACCACCTCCTCGGACCCTAGACCCTCCAGAACCAATAGAGCGTCACTGGTCTCACTCGGGTCCTCGCCGGGCCCCATGCCGCCCGTGCCAGAGGCCAGAACACTGTGGCAGGAGCACCGGGGGAGAGGGAGCACGATCTCATCCCCTCCTCCTCCTCCTCCTCCTCCCCCCTCCCTCAGCTCTGTGTTGTGCCCTAGTTGCCCCAGCCTCCGGGCCAGCGCGAGGACAGGGTCCTCTCCCCCAGCAGGGCAGTTCTTCCTGAGGTCCAGGAGGCCCAGACGTAGGAGGGCTTGGTCCAACAGGCCCGGAGGCCACTTGGCCAGCCGGTCTGTCAGCAGTAAGCGGTGTCGGTGGCACAGAACCGAGCCAGGATCTAGTGCCGGCACCCCCTGCTGTGGAGCCTGGGAGCTGGACAGTTTCAACACCGGGTGCCACTGGAGGTGCTGCGGTTGCTGCTGCATGTTTTCTTCTGCGGAGGAGATGCAGTGTGTGTTGTTGTCCCTACCGCCACCGGGCCCGGTAGTGGCCGTTGTGCTACCGAGAGCAGTAACCATCCCCGAGTCCAGGTGCTGCCTCTCGGCATCCCCGCCGCCGGTACCCGGGTGGTGGAGGAAGCCCGGCGGCGGCTGCTCCAACCCGCATTCCAGAATCCCGTCGCTGGACCGCAGCAGGTTCTGGAAGACCATCAGCTGCGCCCGTGAGCCGTGCCCCCCCGCGCCGTGTGCGTGCGGTACCGGGAAGTCGACGAACCGCTGGGCTGCCACGGAGAAGTCCCCGGCTCCGGACGGCGGAGGTGACAGCGGCGCCTCGGACCCTGGTGGGGCCTGAGTCAGCACCACCCCGCTGTCCAGCTCCCCTTTCCCCGGGAGCGGTGAGCTATAGTGCGGGGAGGCCGAGCCGGGGCCTGCCGATGGGCTGCTAGGGTCCAAATCAAACCCGTTGTTGATACTGTTGCCGTGATGACCCAACGCGGCTTTAACGGGACCGAATCCGCCGCCTCCAGACATCAGATCCTCGGGCTCGTCCAAGCGGTCATACTCGGCCGCGGACACCAGGCGCATCAAGACGAAATCTGGAGACATATCTTGTTGCGCGTTATTCATTATTACTCGCTAACGCAGTTCCGTATAGCTAGCTAGGCTACAACGGGCTCCGTTCTTACATAACATTGATATAAATAAACAGCTGGGTAGCTAGCTAGCTGCAAGCACATCCTCCTCCTAGCTAACGTCAGCTAGCTAACCTAGCTAGGTGGCCCAACGGTAAACTGCACGACAGCCATTTAAAGTTCCGATCCGTTAGTGGCGATGATAAATCCGCTCAGCGCTGCGCGAGCCGAGCAACATCAAAACAAGAAAACGCATGAGAAATCCGCCCGCTAACGGCTCGCTGGCTAACGTTAGCCTCCTACCGAATCCGAATCCTCCGTAGACAACATGGATGTAACGGGAGGCGCGCGGGGCGGCTGCGCAACGGCAACATCAATAATAATCGGTTTCTACTGATTGATAACGGAGGCTCGTGCACACACTGAGCGATCCCTGCTCCGCTGACTGTCGGGTCCCTAAACCCCACCCGCTGCGCTCACTCACTTCCGCGTACCGGTAGTAGCCAGAGCCTCTGTCGTTATACAGTCTCTCTCTCTCGCTCGCTCTCTTTCGCGCGCGTGCGTGCGTGCGTACATGTGTGTGTGTGTGTGTGTGTGTGTGTGTGTGTGTGTGTGTGTAACCCCATAACAACAAACCAACAAAGGGCAACTCTTCAGTCTAACAGACACATTTCAATTAAATAGAATAGCAACACAAAAGCATAACAACTGTTCTCGTATAATAAAGACAGACACGGACAGGATTTGCATTTAGCTGCTTTTATTTAGAGTGACTTTTTGAAGTTTGAAGGAACCTTGGGAGTCTTGTAGTGGCCAGACAATGTCCCTGTGACTGTCCAATGAAATGCTAGCAAATAAATAAAAGAGCAGAGAGATCAGTTTGTGAGAGTGGAGAGGTCAGAGGACGTTTACCTGATCTTCTTCTTGAGTAGATTAGTTTTCAGTCTATGATAGAAGATGGAGAGTGACTCTGATCTGACTGGAGTGATCAAAGAGACCAAAAGTCATTGGCCAGCTGGAGAGCGTGGCCTGGAGGTTTTGGGGTGCAGGGCTGGACCATGACCTGGAGGTAATGGTAAAGCTGATGATCATCATCTAGTGTAAAGAGAGAAGGGGAGGGAGCCCAGGACTGAGCCCTGGGGGATTCCACTGGAGAGGATATTTGTTTTTCCAGTGTTCAAAATAAACATATCACCATATCACATATCATCCTTTTTTTTCATTGATCTTTTTAGATGAAACTGGAATTGCTAATAATAATAATGTACTGAATAATACCTCATTCATACTGATCCCTGTAAGGACAATTTCATGAAATCACTACTGCATCATCTGTAGTACTGATGTATTTGTCTTTTTCCTCATTCTACTGGTATAAGGGTTCAAGTTTATAGCAAAGAGGTTTTACTTTTATTTGATCAAAATGTAAAGATTAAAAACTAATATTTACCTATATTTTAAATACAGACAGGAGAGAAACCAGAACTTCCTCCCAGGCGGAGGAAATGATTTAATACATATTGTGAACTCTCTGAAAAGCTTCGGAGATCCATACATGAAATATACATGTTATTATCAGTGTTGACAAAGATGCAACACCGACGTTTTATTATGGTGGTGGGAAATAAGAAGTCACAATTCAAACCTGCGAACACTAGGGGGAGACAAAGCTCTGAATGAGTAGTGGGCTTCAACTACAACTGGATGTACACTGACAGAAAGACAGTTTTTATCTGTCTGCTAGATATTGATAGATAGTCAATCTTTTTTTTAAAAGATTACTGTTTTGGCATTATCAGTTGATAGTAGCAGTAGAGAGAGACAGGATGATTGGGTGAGAGAGGAGGGATGACATGAGACAATGATGACATCGCGGACAGGATGACACCCAGGACGTCGCGGTTCTGTGGTATGCAACTAAAACACCGCTGTTCTGCCAGGACGCCTCCTATCCGTTTGTCACTCTAACTATAGTTAGTCTTTTTTAAACTGTTTTAATGCCAGTTAGAGAAACACGAGACCAATTTGAAAATGAAACCTGATTATATTCTGCATGACTGAAAAACAAACATCTAAAAATGTTTAACTGTATTCAAAACCATTTAAGGCCTTGAGATTAGATCATATAATTCAAGACATTTGTGGAAGTGTTTGCCAATATATTGATTCTTCCAATAAAATAACTTCTTCTCTTTTACAACTGCAGATTAAATCCACACAACTGGGACAAAGTCACAGATGAGGTTTGACTGCAAGTCTGCCGTTTAATCAGCTTTTCAAAAAGGGAGATTTCAACCTCAAGACTGTTTAGTCAGCAAAACTCTTCAGGCTGATAAGCCCCTGTAGTCCTGTGATGCCAGTAATCATTTCACAGGGTGGTGTGTTTTTTCAAATGGCCTGCTATTTTTAATTTGATTGTTCTCAGATTACAAACTTCCTTAGACGAATAAAAAAAATCCTAATTTTCATCCAAGATTGAACTCAAGAACCTTTCCTAAGACACAGGATGTGATGCAACGATGCCTTCAGGGCCCGCGTGTCCAGGCTTGGATGTTAACGGTGGCTGTGCAAGATGGGAAAACACATTTGAACCCTGATCCAACATCCAGCCTTAACACGCACCTGTTGACCTGTATAGGCCAGCAGAATCAGTTTCCTCTGTTAAACTACTTTTTTTAAACAAACAGGCTTTAATGTAAAGTTGAACTATTGTTCCATTTGTAATTGTGCATTGATTACTTGCCATTTTGTTTATTACTGTATTTTGTAGAGCATAACTTGTACTGGCTGCACGTTCATGTGGTCAAGCACACTTTTATAAACTGCTTTTTATTTGTATTTCTGCTGAATTTATTTGTATCTTTTATTACTCATTCATCTTTTTCTTGTTTTTATTTCCCATACATTTATCTAATTCTTATTTGTGGTACTTTTACTTCACCATCTCATTGCTTTATGTTTAGTTTATAGAAAAGCACGGTACAAACATGAATAAAAACTACAATAAAATTCTTGTATTTTCATATAAAAATTCCATTACTTTTATTTACTGTACAACAGTATTTTTAGTGGCGACAAAAATTCCAACCAATATCAGATTTTTGAACAACCCCGCCTCTCTCTCCTTAGATTTCCCATTGGTTGACACCCTCGGACACTTTTGAAAAGTCCCTCCCTGTGTTTTGTCCCGCCCCTACATCCTGTTTCAACAGGAAATACATCAAATTAAGGCAGCAAGATGCTCTGAAGATGCTGTTTCATTGTGACTTTAAGACCCCTCGTCCATCCGTCCATCCACCAGGCAGCGATTACAACTGCCCTACCTGCTATTCCTTTGACTTCCACCAAAACACCATGCGGGGGGGAATCAACTTCAGACATTTTATTGACAGAAGGTTTGCTTTGGTGGATCTTATGTACGCTACATGGACCGGTGGACCAGAGTTCAGAAAGCTTCATTTTATACCGGCTTTGCATGTTTGACCAGTGAAGAACACCGGTACCAATGTGGGGTGCCCTGCAACATGAATAGTTTCATTTTACTATTTCTTTCCTCACCAGATGAACAGAGTAAGACAGTAAAGCAATTCTTTACCAAGTCATAAGCACCAATTAGGTTTCTAAGGACAAATTGTGATCGACTGGATGGCCTCTGGTCTAACTGCCTCTATTGAGGATCCTGCTGTAGCCCGTCAGAAGGAGAATGGAGCAGCAACATTCAGTACAATATAGATTTTATTAGTTCACTAAAGTTGAATACGAAATAAAAAGCAGATTGGCTTTAAATGATTCACAATTCAGTAATAATTGAGTTGCCAGGTTTCATGTCAACACAGCAAGTATGTTTCCCATAGTGGAACAGCCCCAAGCTTTGACCACGGCAGGTCAACAGAAAAATAAAACCGCCTCCAAGGTTGGACTCAGTTCACTTTCAAGTCAAAATGGTCAACTGGAACTGCAAGTTGCCGACGGAGCATTTCCCCCTCAGTTTCTTCGTTCCAGATCGGGCTTAACAGCCTTTCACGGTAAGAGTTTTTGTCCAGCTTTTGAGCAAAATTCACTATAAAAACTAGCAGCTGAAGGTGAATTGGCCCCAGACCTTGAAAACGAGGCAGACAGACAACCATGTGTGCTCCCAAGGTTTCTACTGTCCTAGTCAGTCCAGTTCATTGGCAACGTGATTTACACACCGACTACAAGCAAACCTGTCCCAACCAGCTACCCGGCTGCAAGGCGTCAACTGCCAAGCCACTAAGCAATGAAGTAATCATCTAAAAACGGAGACACACACGGTTCTCTGTCTGGCGTTCAACAAACAAAAAAAACAAAAAACAAAAACAGAGGGAGATGGTGACCCGAGTTTGAAAAATGAAAAGGGTCACATATCCGCCTCCCCCTCCTTTCACCCATCAAGTCCAGAAGCTCAACAGTCCAGAACAGATCAACACAGACCGGACATGATGGCCGTTTGTTTTCTTTAACAGCGTCAACAATTTAAAAAAATAAAATAATAATAAGTGAGAAAACCAGACCAAATCACCAAAACTGCTTGGGGAATGTTTCATATCATTTTATTGTTTTTTTTTCTTTATTTTTCATAGCAATGGAAAAATATAACCTTATACAAACGTCTTCGATTCTTTGAATTTTATTTTTAAACAAGCAAAAATGGTGAATGACCCTTTCCCAAACCAAGTGCAGCGGAGAAAAAAACCAAAAAAAAAAAAAACCTACCTACCAGCAGGGAACTGAAACAAGCACAATGAGCCCGATCAGACTGTGTGGGTCGGGAAGGACTTGAACCGGCGGCTGACTGACGACGGTGACCCCCCCCCCCCCACCCCCAGCCAGGCCGGTTCAGCCCCTCCCCCGAGCTAGTCTCACTATTTAATTTGGCACTCGCTCCTCCTGGCCCCCATCTCAGGCCTGGGTGCACAAGGAAGGAGGTTTTCCTAAGTGTTACACGTTTTATTTTTTGCGGGGGGGGGGGGTAAAAAATTTAGTGCTTTATTTATTTATTTATTTTTTCATAAGAGCATTCCCCTCGTGTGCAGCGGTGCTTTGCTCCCAGGCCGAACCGTTGGAGGGGCAGCGAGGCCCCGTCAGGTCAAGTCGATCTAAAGCCCACACACACACACACACACACACACACTGAAGACGAGGAGCGACTGGTGGTTCCGTTGAAAAGAGGAAAACAACAAAACGGGTCGTTTCCATGGCGCCCGCTCGCTTCACACCCCCAGACAGAAAAGCATCCCGCCTCACTACTTTCTTATGGATTCATTAATTTATTGGTTTTCACTGGGGGGGGGGGGGGGTGTGTGACTGACGGGGGCTCGCTCCTCTATGCCCCGCCCCCCCCCGTCAAGGCTGGCCGAGGTAGCCCCTGTGAAACCGGGGTTGGGACCCCTACAGGGCTAGGCCGGGGGGGGTTAAAGGGTGGTGGAGGTGTTGCGGGTGGGGAGAGGGGTGAGGAGGGAGGGGTGGAGGGCCGCCTCACCCGCTCGCCCCCCCCCCCCCCCCCGTCTAGACATCTGAGAGAGACCCCGGCACCACGCTACAACTCCTCGGTTTAGTATGTGTACAGTCCTACTCTGGGTCCGGCGTCGCTGTTTCGGGGTTTATTATTAAGTCCACAACCACATCGTGCTTGGAAGAAGAGCTGAGAAGAAAAAAAAGAAAAAAAAAGAAAAGAAAAATAAGAGCAACAAAACGAAGGAGTATTCCACAGATCGGTCAAAGAGCGACTGAAGTCCAAACATCCTTTTAACTGTTTTTCCTTAACGTTGCTTTGATTCCAAAAGTCTTCATTTTTTTCTCGTGTTGTTTTATGTTTTGATTCCAGAAACAACAACAACAACAACAACACCCCCACCCCCCCCTGCTCCTCCCACCTCCTCGGGTTTGTTGGCAGTTGGTCTCTGGTGGTCGATTTTCCTAGGGGGGGGGGGGTGGGGGGGTGTCGGTCGGTGACGCCGTGTCGTATCGTAGCAGGACTACTAAATGTTAGTTGGCTTGTCAGGCCAGCGCTATAACGGCTAGCCCGGCTACAGCGAGAGAGGGGGATTGTGGGAGGAGAGGAGTGGGAGGAGGGGGGGGGGGGGCTGGGTCCCGGATCGTTGGTGGAGCTCCAGAGGTGAAGTGCTTCTAATTTTTTTGGAAGTGGGGGGGTGTGGTGGTGGTGGTGGTGGGGGGGGGGGGGGGAGGAGTCCATGTCCTAGTCCAGATACAGTACAGTCCACAGGCCGTCAACGAGGAGGGGTCAAAGGTCAGGGGGGGGTTCAGGGGTTGTTTAAAGGGCCGAAGGGGAGGGGGGGGGGGGGGGGGAGTCGCTGCCAGTCTGCCGGCGACGGCTGGAATTGTACTCAGAAGGTGGTGTGACGTCAATCATCCCTCGCTCGCTCACACGTCTCTCGCTCGTGCTCTCTCTCTCTCTCTCTCGCTCACACACAGACACTCATCCCAGCGCACACGTCTCTTCTGCTCCGACCCGGCCGCTCGCGCCAAAGACAGAAGATTTAATTCCAGTGGGGCAATTTTTCCTCATTGTTCACTGATGTTGATCTCTCTCTCTCTCTTCCCCGACCAGCGGCAAATCTGGAGGAGACGGAGAGACGAGTTAGTTTCATCTCACCGACAGATCAAGTGGCGCACGCTAAACAACAACAACAACAACAACAACAACAGTCATCGCAGCTTCCTGTTGTCATTCAGCGCTGCACCAACTCCCCAGAGACACCAGGGTGTCTGCACGTTTCTACTTAGATTGAAGACGTTTTTAATGCCAGTTACAAATAAATAGACCAACTTCACTTTTAAAAAAGCCAAAAAGAAAACTAGACCGTCAATACGGTTCACATGACTGGATTCATTTTTGGTCAAGTCAGACCTTAATGCTTAATGTTGTATTTAAGACCATTTAAGACCTTGAGTTTAGATCATATAAGTTAAGACTTTTTCAGAGTACTGAACAGAAACTATTATCCACTGCTGTCAAATAAAACAAAACACCACAAGGACAATATGACACCTTCCAGTACATATAAACAGTAAGTGCCTTTAATAGGACAATCAGTAGATTCAGCTTCATTCTGACTCAATTTCCCTCTAAAACTAAAATCAAAATTAATCCTGACGCTAAAAAGTTGTTAGCATTATAATCACCGACCAAAAGGAGAATCAAACAGGGATGGATGTGCAAGTAAAGTTGAGATATTTGGAGTATTTGTGTGACGGTCTCAGATATTATGGTTGGTTATACATCACAATCAGCGTGGTGCATGATTTATCATCACAGACCAGTGGTCAGGCTGGAGGTGGGCGGGGTCTAGCGTAACAATCCCAGTTAGACGTAGGTTAAGTACGTACTGGTTAAGGGAACAAACGTATTAAATCAGAGTTTTTAATCTCGTATTAGAGCGATAGAAGTTCAATATCTGCCTGATCTGGTCCAGTCAGTCCTCCAGCTCCAATATGATCAATACTACACTGTTTATCGATGGGAACCCCTGAACCTGAATTGATCTTCATGCATGTGACATTTTGATCACATTCCAGCCCATTCAGTTTCTGGAGGACAGGAGTCAATTCAAAGGGCAAACCCTGAGAGTGTGAGTGTGTGAGAGTGAGTGTGAGTGTGAGAGTGTGTGTGTGTGTGTGTGTGTGTGTGTGTGTGTGTGTGTGTGTGTGTGTGTGTGTGTGTGTGTGTGTGTGTGTGTGAGTGTGAGTGTGTGTGTGTGTGTCTCCACTGACCAGGCCTGGCTCTTGAGTTTGCGGAGCTCCTTGGTGGCCCAGGTCGCCAGGGTCTTGGTCTTGGCGGTCTTCGAACGCCGTCCCTCCGTCAGCAAGTCGTTGATGAGAGGACGCACCTCCACCAGCTTCATCACGTCCTTACCGAACGCAGTACACAGGTCGCTGAGGAGAGGCAGAGACGGGCATTTAACACCGCGAGGAGCTGGACGTTTCTTCAGCGGCTGTTCCATAGCCAGGAAAATACCGATTCAGTTATGATTCACCAGAGTTAAGCATCGTCTAGGTAACGCCGCTGTGATAAATATCCTTGGAAAAAAGCAACTTGTGCTGGAAACACAAGAATCAAAACAAGTCGAGTTCCTACACATGTCCCCCGAAAATGTCGTCCGCCCACAGGAGGAACATCAACAGTAACAGGACAGGAAGCATCTTAAAAAAATAAAATCTAACTACTACTACCAACATCATAACCTGACGAATAGATTTCATGGATCTCTGGTGGCCTCGGCCGAGACAAAGATCCCTGCTGGAAACAAATGACCACCGACTAACTTGGGCGCCTGTTCTCGTCCTCTCACCCGTGGAGAATTAATGAAATTGGACTTAAAAAGCTAAAGGACGCCTCAACTAGGACAGCGCTGTGTTAGTTGATGTCTGTGGAAGCAGAACATTTGAATAGAGGGGGTTTGGGTGTCGGGTTGGCCGCGGTGACAAAACCCAGACCGGCACCGAGCTGAGCCTCGTTCTGAGCCAGGAAAAACCCCGTCAACGCTCAATATGATGCATGTGGAAACCGGCTGGGTGAAACGACAGCCAAGAGCCCAATATGAGAAATAACAAGTGACTCAATAAAATGAATAGATGCATTTGGGGACTCAACAGCAATACATTTAGATTAATTCACTTTAAACCCAGCACATGTTCAGCTTTATTTTCCAGACCTGCGGAGGAACCAAAGCTACGTTTCCCCTCGTCACCACAAAACGGGACACTAGACGGTTTCTGCTGCAAATCACCTTCTATCAAAACGTCTCGAACACGCAGGTTGTGAAGGTCTCAGATAGTCAGGTAGTTTATACATCACACAGTCAGCGTGGTGCATGATTTCTCATCATTGACCAGAGTGTTGTTACTATTGACTGCAGGACTTTGGAAATCTTGCCTCGTTTCCTGCCTGGATTTGAAGCGCGTCTCTACCACTGTTGGACACTAGAGGGAGATGGAAGCGTTTTCTCACCAAGGAGGATTTTACCATCATCAAGATCGGTATGATGGTGTTATGGTTTTCATTTCCCCAACTCTCATTGGCAGGTCATCAAGTCGACTACTTGGTGACGTTTTACGAGCAGACTTGAGCGTACTACACACCCGGTTAGATACCCATTAATTACCAGTGACTTGGTGATTAATGAGGCGCCCAACAACCTGTCAAGTCTCATCCAGAGCCTTCACTCTTCCCGCTACCCCTCCTTTCCTTACCCTATGAGGCCGGCAGCGTTGGCCACCACTCCGTCAGAGTGGTCTTCATCCTCTGCTATGTGGTGAATGAAGGACAAGATGAACTCCACCCGAGGCTGAACCAGCATCACGTCAGCTGGAGGAGGAGGAGGAGGAGGCAAGGGTGGGAATGAGACGGACGAGAAGAGGGGGTGAGGAAGATGTCGGCAGGGACAGTGGACGGACATGGGCGAGAGGAAGTGGAAGAAAGGTAAGAGGCGACGAGAGGGGAGGAGGAAGGAGAACAAACAGAGGGAGGAAGAAACAAGACAAAGGTCGAGAGGATGAAAGGGGGGGGGGGAAGGAGGAATATAAAGAGCCAGGTGGCAAAGAAGAGAAAAGAAACGAGTATTAGAACAAAAATCTGACTTGTTCAAACTGCAGAATGAGTAACTTCAACATTTACAGTTGTGAGGTCGTTTGTAATGATTGTACAACATTTCAAGCCAGATCAAAGATTGTTGGGTCCTGCAAAACCAGGAGGATGGAGGGCAGCCCTGCCGCCTGAAGCCTCCTGGGTGAAACGGACCCGAGTTACTCTGCGACGCCATAAAATCCACCATGCAGAACTCACAGCAGGCGGAGGAACAGACGTCACGCTTGTGTTTGTGTTAGCATGAATAGTAAATAATTCAGATAAACCACATTAAACCTCAAAAGGTGTGTGTGAGTGTGTGTGTGTGTCTCTCTCTTACGGTGAACATTCTCCTGGTCTCCCTTCAGGCCCTGGATGATCCCAGTGTAGGCCTCCAGACAGCCCTCCCTCAGCTCGTTCAGGTAGTCCACCATGTCGTAGTCCGTCTGCAACACACACACACACACAACCATTAAATACTCATGTGAGGAATCCAGTGACACGATCACCTCTATGTATACAAAGTATTTATTAAAAGGTGAATTGATAAAACAACCAGAGTCAAATGATCTTTAAGTTATAAATTGTATTTGTGTGAAAGTCTCAGATATTATGGTTTGTTATACATCACAATCAGCGTGGTGCATGAGTTATCATCATAGACCCCACACACACACACACACACACACACACACACACACACACACACACGTGACTCTGGGTCAGGAGGGTTACAACCTCAGTTAGCTCACAGTTAGAAGGCGGCCAAGTTGACCAAGAGGCTTCAGAAACGATGATACGTTTTTATAGATTTGCCATCAGGATGAAATATTCCACCTTAAATTATTGAACCGCGTTCCCTGAAATGCTGCGATAGTTTTTGTGACGCCTGCTCAGCCCGACCTTGAGGCGCGACGGTGTGCAGCGCCTGAAATTCCCACCTGCCAAGCGCCAGATGCCGGGGAATGTTGTCTCTGCCAGATAGAGGAGTAAGGATGACCTGCTGATGGCTGACGGGTAAATATCTGACACCATAATATACCAACGCCTTGGTTATGAACCGTCTCTGTACCGGCGGCAAGAAGACTCGAGGTTTGACTGATCAAATACAAGCAAAACAACGACGCGGCACCAAGCAGGCTCCTGGTTGGCTAAACCTCAATTTCTCTGCTTCCTGGCACAAACCCGATCACTTCAAATCAATGTGGAAGGCAAAAAAGCGACATGGGAGTCAAAAAACATTTCAGTGTACCAGTCAAAACGTTGATTTCAGACAGTCGTGTTACCCGAGGTGTACAACGAGTGTGTGTCGTTACCTTGTCGACCTGGGCCTGAGAGGCCTGCTGCAGGGTGTCCAGGACGATCTCCAGGTACTTCTTGAACTCCCCGCCGATGGCCAGAGCGATGTCGCCGAACGCCGACAGGATCTGAGGCTTCACGGACCGGTGCACGTTCTCATTCTACACACACAAGCAAGAACACCATGAAATCAACCTAAATATCCAATACTCTCATAGAAGGGAGAGAGAATGAACATCTGGAAAAGGAGAAGGGAAGAGTTTGAGTGCAAAAGTATTAAATATGAGAAAAGAGGAAACAAGGACAGAACAGGGTGAGGAAGGAGAGGATGGGAAGAGACAACAGACGGGGAAGCAGACGATGGAAAGGAGAACAGGAAGGTGAAAAGGTCAACGCTAGAGAGAGAGAGAACAGGAAGTGGAGCGCTCACCCCGAGGTTCTCCAGCAGCAACTGCATGATCTCGTCACAGAAAGGCAGGATGTTGGACATCAGGGCTCTGCACAGGTCGCACACCAGACCCACCGCCGCAAGACACACCTGCAGCAACACACCGCATGGTAAGGTCACGAGTGTGTGTGTGTGTGTGTGTGTGTGTGTGTGGATGGGTTGGAGAGCAGTTCAGGATCTGTCTGCTCTAATGTGATTTTGATTGGACATCCGTCACTCGGCCCCTGGAGGAGGCAGGGGGGTGAGGCTCTCGCTCCAGGGTACTTCAACGGTTAAGTCCACATGTGGGAGGAAAACTGATCAATTTGATTCATCCCTTGGTGTCGTGACTGGTTTGAATGAAAATCTGCACTCTTGGGCATCAACGGCACACTGATCAAACACCAATTTCATCTCAAAAACACACGTAAACTCAAAACACTGCATTTTAAATCGAATTATATTTGGTACGTTTACGTCTTTAGATCAAGCACCTTCAGGCACCGTGTCCTCCAGCCATCAAAACAGACGCCAATTTAATTTTGTGAGGTTCTGTAAAGATCCAGGGGTCGTTGAGGCAGCCACGCTAGCTGAAGACGCCCGGCTGAAACAGAAACTGCTTCACTCTGCGACGCCATAAAAACCACACTGCCGTTCTCCCGGCAGGCGGAGGAACAGGCGTCACGTTGCTGCTAACCTGTCTGTGACATCCATACAGGCGGTAGGATTTGGCTACTGCAGTTTTCAAATGGTAGTTAGCTGCACAAACACGCTGCAGGCCCACTGATCTTTATATAGTTTAGTAATGGAGGGGCTTTGTTACAGACGCAGAAAACACTCTGGGTGATATACTGCTGCCACTTTCCTGAGTGAAACCTGGCCAAGCTTCTTCAAAGAGGTGCTAGACCACTTCACCAAGTATGTCCACTAGTGCTTTTGTCAAACAACTGAGGAGGAGAAGGATTTATTTCAGACTGAGTACATCAGAGGTTGCAGTTTGGAAACAATGACTTGGATTAATCCAGGCGACGGAGAGACACCGGCAAAGCAACATGGCCGACATCGAGCAGCTCTAGAGGCTGTCAGGGTGAATGTGAGTGTTTGTGTCCTACCTGATATTCAGCATAGTTCTTGAGTCCAATACCCAAGAAAGGCTTGAAGGCATCCATGTATTTCTGGAAGTCACTCCCCAGCACTGAAGAGATAAAAACAGACAGTTGTTTAAACTCATCTCTACTACAGGAAACGACGGGTCACCTCACTATCATTTTTTTGTGCTACTCACAGAAAGTCTTTTCTCTTGGACTGAACACACGTTTTCTATGCTTTGTGTGATCCATAATCTTTTCAAGAGTGGGACATCTTTCACACTTTACAGGCCTGCGTAGGAACCCTGTTAGGAACCCAGGTAGGAACCCAGGTAGGAACCCAGGTAGGAACCCAGTTAGCGTCCGTGCGTGCTCGTACCTTCCACCAGCGTCGAGACGGCCATGAGCGCGTCCTCCTGCACGCCCCCGGAGCCGGCGGTGCTCTGGAACATCCGGAGCAGCGAGGCCATCACCACGTCGGAGATCTGCAGGGCGTCCTGATGCTGGACCTTACGAAGCACGTTCTGGAAGAGGACAGGTTACAGCGCGTTAGCCCCTGTGTACACCGAGCACTTATTTTTAGCTAGCAGCACTCAGCAGAAGCATGTGGGAAGCACCGGTCCGGGCTGCTGTTGCCAAGCGACGACTGAAAACCCGAGCGCTGAAGAGCAGTGCTCTTCTGCTAAAAGCTTCGAGGAGTCTGCGTCAACAGCCTCTGAACGCACCACAGCAAACCCTTCACACCGACAGCATTTCACACATGAAGAGAAAATCAGACAGTTTGTTTTAGAGTTTCAGTTCCAAACTGTTCAAACTGCAGAATGAACTTGAATTAAACTGAAACATTTACAGTTGTGAGGTCGTTTGTAATGATTGTACAACATTTCAAGCCAGATCAAAGATTGTTGGGTCCTGCAAAACCAGGAGGATGGAGGGCAGCCCTGCCGCCTGAAGCCTCCTGGGTGAAACGGACCCGAGTTACTCTGCGACGCCATAAAATCCACCATGCAGAACTCACAGCAGGCGGAGGAACAGACGTCACGCTTGTGTTAGCATGAAGTTCTCACTTGACTTTACAGAAGACACATTTTGCAACAATAAATAATTCAGATAAACCATATTAAACCTCAAAGTGTGTGTGTGTGTGTTCACCTGTAGAGTGGCACACAGTAGCGACTGCAGGTCGTTGAACTGGATTCTGTCTGAGGTGCTCTGAATGTGAGACTGAGGAGAGACAGGAACGTTGATGATCACCAGAGAGGAAATAGTACACAAGTCACATCAACTACAATTCAACTGACTGACAGGTTCGATGTTTTGGCTGCACAAACAGCCAAAATTATTATCAGATTATTTTGCATTAGATTGAGAAAAAGATAATGAATCACGGTTTGTTTCAATGATCTAACAAAACAGTTTCTGAACCTTTTGCATTTTGCATGAAATCTTCAGCTCAATGCCTCTCCGTCCTTCCCTCCCTCCCTCCCTCCCTCCATCTCCCCCCTCTCTCTTACCTCCATCTGTAGGACCTGCTGCAGTCGCTCCATGATGACCAGGGTGGTTTTCTGCACGGCGGGGTAGCAGTCCTTGGCGCTGTTCTTGACGATCTCCATCAGAGCCTCGTAGGCCGCCGAGCGCAGGTTGTTCTGGTGTCCGTCGGGCCTGAGAAGACAGACGGGGAACAGCAGAGTAAATATGGAGGCGTCGCCCTTCAACACCCCACCTACCCGATACGAGGTCCCGCCAGCACCATTACAATGTTTACAGTGATTTGAAGGCATTAAAATTCAAAGACAAACTTGGGTTGAAGGAAGAACTGTCCAATTCTTCTGCAACAACATCAGAAATCCAACAGCCTCAATAGACCGTAATGTAAATATAATAGTGACAGGATATGCTACGTTTTGAGTACGGGGAGTGAGTTTTTCAACTGGAAAAACTCACTCTCTTGCCAAGTCGCTCTCCACTTACACACTAACCCATAGCTGAACGCAGCAAGTTCATGCCTGTTTTCTGGGGGATGTCAGACGGCTAAGTGAGGCAGACGAAGTGAAGCAGATTACAACACAGTCACAAAATAACTCAGATTGATGATATAATGTAAGAGTATACGAGGGGGGAAAGTTCCCATTTACTGCATTGACTTTGGCAACTGAAGTTATTGTGATTGTGCAAGAAAAAAAAGTACCATACTACGAACACGAGGCATTTTTACAACGTTTCACTGCCTAGTGAACGGTCAAACGGTTGCATCGCACTAAACTACACGAGGTTCCTCACTTCACACGGCAACCAGGAAGTCACGACAACAGGAAGCAGTCTTTCACACCCCACGGTGTGTGTGTGTGGTCTCTAAACCGAACTACAAACCAAGTGCAGCTTGGACTCTAAAATAACACACCCAAAAAAACAAAAAAACATTTAAAAAGCATGACACTCCAACGGTCCTCTGTGCAACACCAGTGGTATTCAGGATTTCGAGCATGGCGAGGCGTTTAAGTGTGTGAGCGTGAGAAAGTGAATCCACGTCTACCTGTCTGTGGTCTCTAGGAGTTTCTGGACGATAATTTCGAAGGAGGACGAGAGGCAGTAGGTGCTGGGCTCCTCCTGGTCCTCAGCCGCATCCGTGGCTTCGTAGGCCGCCTCCGCCAGACTGGAGAACGCCTGGGAGGAGGAGGAACGAGAGGGGGGAGGAAAGAGAGGAAGAGTGAGGGCGGGATCTGACTGAATCCTAATGTCCGGACTCGGGCTGAG
This sequence comes from Hoplostethus mediterraneus, assembly GCA_034670385.1. Lineage (NCBI taxonomy): Eukaryota > Metazoa > Chordata > Actinopteri > Trachichthyiformes > Trachichthyidae > Hoplostethus > Hoplostethus mediterraneus. The sequence goes on from JAXDDW010000053.1 coordinate 2,208,250, forward strand.
CCGTGGCAGACTTCGGTTGACGTATGCATGATGATGTAATGTGACTGCAAGAGGGTGCGAGGTCCTGAAAACGATCGCCGCTACCGCCTCGCTTGACCACGTTTCATCGATCGGATGAACATGCCGATATAATCAATGCGCTCGAACACTACACTAGCAAGATATTCACTTTTGCAGATAGAGCTTTACTTGCCAACACCCGTCACGCTTGGTGAGTTTACATTTTCTGACACCTCCTCAGTGTCCTCATTTACTGACACTGAGAATTATGGGCAATTCCCTCCCTTGTAGACCGGCCACAAGTCCTCGTGGACGGCCCCATCTGAGCCCTTGAGCCGTTATTGATTTTGCAGTCCAACGGTCCTAAGCCCTCGTGGACTCAGCATGAACACTGGACACTGGGATCCAGCCTTCGTCGGTTCCTGGGTTGGACGCTGCTCTGGGCCCGTCCTATCAGCGGCTCTACCCAAAGGACCGGGAAGATGCAGCATGCCTACACGTCTTTGCTTAATTCAACAACTATCCCAGCCTCCATTTTCAAAGATACATTCTTGCTGAGTTGAACTAAATGCCGTTATCACCGGGGACCTTCGCGAGCAGGAAATGTGTTATTTGGGTCGTTAGCCCCCAAAACATAACGGCATCTTCAGGCAGTTTAGTTTTCTAATAACTACTTCCAAATATTCTTGGAAAACTCAAGAAATGTTGTTGCTGCATCATTTTCTTTAGATTTCTGTTTTCCCAGCGTAGAAACGTTTTCCTGGCCATGGGAACCGGGTGGATGTGTGTGTTCATTCTTGCATACAAATCTATTTCTGCACACACTTGAGCTCTTGTTCCTCTTGTTCGGTCCAGCATTTCATTCATTCCTGTGTGCAGAAAATATGACGGACTTCCAAATAATGATTTGTACCACTACATATGTGCAGTGGGACTAGAAAGCAACAAACCCCCAAACCTTCTGGAAATCCCAACCTATGCAAAGAAACAGTCAAGTTAATTCCCCATACTTGCACAAAGAGCCTCTGGACAAGCGACCCCCGCCCCCCCACCCACCCACCACAGCTTACCCAGCAGACGTTGGAGGCCACCCTGGGCTCGGCCCCGAGTCCCTCGATCAGACACTGCAGCAGCGGCGCCAGGTAGACCTCGTTGATGGCCACCTCAGGCAGCAGCTCGCAGATCCTCCCCACCGTCCAGGCCGTGGTGTCCCTCACCACCACGCCGGGGTCCTTCATTAGCTCTATCAAGGTGGGCATAGCCTGGGGGGGGGGGGGCAGATGTACAGTACAGGTCAGACATGTAATTGACACTAGCTGACAAGTTGAGTCCAAGTTAGAAACGTAGCCTCGTGATGGACCTGATGTTTTATCTAGTATCAGGCCCAACATTTTAATAAACTGAACAAAAAGGAATAAAGAACATTTCCTTGAACCACGAGACTCCAATAAGACATGTAGCTAGCCGTGAGTTCACTAGCTGGTTAGCTGACTAATCACTAATCACCTGTAGCGGCATGCATCCCGTCAGTGAGCCAACCCGTGACCCGCTTACCTGTATGACGAGGGGTTTGAGCTGGTTGAGCTCCGGCCCCTCCAGGATGGAGCCGAAGGCCATGACGGAGGCGTCCCGGTAGCGCCAGTCGGGGTTTTTGATGTGCTCCTTGATGAAGGGCAGGACGTGCGGGACCACGTCGTCCTCGCAGCACGTCGCCAGCAGCATCAAACACACGCCGGCCGCCTTGCAGGGGTTCCAGTCGTCGTCGTCGTCGTTCTCATCCTGCGGGAGAGGAGGGCGAGGCGTTGGAATTGCACTTGCAGCAAAACTAAAGCCGGTGAGCTCAACACAGCAAGTTAATAAAAAGTGAACTGGTTTGAAGGAGGAAAGATAATTAACCCAAGAGGAGAGGAGTCAAGTCTGATCACATTCCAGTGTGGCGCCGTCGTACCTGTTTGGCCAGAGTCTGGGTGAGGATGGGAACCAGGTACTGCAAGGCCCCTTTGGCGTAGAATTTACTGGTGTGCTCCGGGGGGCGTCCCTGCTCCGAAGCCTGCCATTGGACGAGAACGAACCAAAATCACAATCAGAAGGTGTTAAACAAACAAACCAAAAAAACGATGTGATGAGCTTGAGGGAAGAGGAAATGGGCATTCAGCACGTTTGATGAAGGCGTTGTCGCCTAACAGCATAAAGATGAATGAAGACTTATTTATTAAGTTTCAAAAAAAGTTCAAAAATAAGAAGCCACCTCAGAAGCTTCGATGGCCAGGTCCATCTCCTCATCACAGACGTTGGACCAGAACTCGATGCCCTGTAACGCCACCTCGTCTATGTCGCTCTTCATGGCCTCTATGGTGATCTGGACAGAGAGAGGGAGACGAGGAGGAGGGAAGGGCAGAAAGGAATGCAAGAGGGGAGAGAAAAGGGGGAGGAGGGAGAAAGGGAGAAACGGTTTAATTAAATCTGTGTTTAATTCCAAGCCATACAAGTCAATTTCACACCCAGGCCCATATTTGTCAGCATCTAGATTCAAATGTTTGTGTTTTGTTTGCTGAATTGCCAGTTTGAATCCCCAAAGTCTTCCTGACAAACTACAACTCATCTGGGACTTCAGGAAACTAATTCATTGAACCCATTATTCCTTCAGGAGGTAATTGCATGTACCAGATGCCAGGCTTAATAAACACCTTCATGACGAAAACACAATCTTTACAGTTTCTCAGCTTTCCCAGGTCCCGTGACCGCCGGGACCCTGGGAGGTTTCTATGCGTTGGGGTGTAAATCTACGGTAAACACAAGCAGCGTCTCTTACCGCGAACAGAGCAGGGCCCATGTAGGTCTCCATGTATTGGTAATACAGAGACATGATCTTCACCAAGTTCTGCAAGGCCGCCACCCGCACCTACAGCACAACAGAATCACACGGGGGTGAAAATCACACAGCGGGTCATCGGTGTGTTCCCACTCCACCCATGAAGAACGGCTAGCTGTTGTCAAACGTGAACGCAGCTGCGATGTTAATGGCGTTTCTTCTTTCCCCCGTTTCTTGTATTCATACTTCCAGACAGAAAGCCGGACTGTGGCGTAAAAGCCACAGCGCCCCCCAGAGGACGTCCTGAGCTGCGATTCTGGGCTGTTCGTGCCCATAACCCAAGTCGGGTACGTCCTCTGGGCTACTACTGCTGTATTCACGCTACTCACTCTGGTGTCGGGGCACTGTGTCGCTTCACACACCACCTGCATGATGAAGTGTCTCTCCGTCTGCAACACACACAAAAACACACATTACTCAATAATAATAATAATAATAATAATAATAACAACAATAATAATCAGTTCAAGAGTCTCATAAATCACAAATTGAGATTTGGAAAGAACTGGCAATTGAATAAGAAAACACAAAAACAATCATGCTGCTTTCTGAAGGATCTTAAGTCCTTGAATGAGAGACTTTCACAGCCTAGCTCTTATTTTATACATATTGTCGTGATACACAAGTAGATACAGCTTTTTTTTTTAAATCAAAGTAAATTGTGGTGTCCGCTGCCTGGACAGAAAGGAGACAAGACAAGGGAGGAAAGAAGAGCAGAGCCCTACTTCCAGACCTCAAAGTTATCTTTGGCGAACTCCACTTCCTATCCTCCTTCCAGCACAACACGGGGAGATCGGATAAACGGAAGAGGAGAAAGAGGAGAGGACAGGACCCGAAGAGCATCCCAACTCCATACCTCCTTGTCAAAGTTGGCTTTGGTGAACTCCAGCGAGTTGAGCAGGGCGTTTGTAGCGGCCAGTTTGACGTTGTTGCTGGGCTCCTCCTTCCTCATGCCCTGGATGATGGCGGTCAGGACCTGGTTGGCGTTGTCCAGCAGCTGCTCTGGGTCCTAACGGCACAGGAGATGGGTTAGATGTGTGTGCAGTAGTGTTGTCATGATACAAAAAAAAAAAAAAAGATGACTTCGATACCAGCCCAGGTATCACGGCTCAAATGATAGAGCATTAAAATCTGAACGGAAACAGAAAAATATCCACGAGACGAAAAAGATGTCAACATTTACTTGATTTTCACTAAGGTTTTTTTTTAACTTTCTGTGATTTTTTTACGTCCCATGTCCTTCGTGGATTTTTTTGGAAGTCGGTTCCTGGTTCTTGGCAGAGCACCCTGCCAGGAGGTCGTCCCCTCCATATGTTCTTGCCCATCAAAAAAATCAGTCACTCACTATGTCCTGGCAGATGTAGCCGATGGCCTCCAGGGTGGACTCCTTCATGTGCTCGGTGCTGGAGGGGTCCGTGACGTTGGCCACCAGCTGGGGGATCAGCTCGGGCCACTGGCTTACTGGGATCTCGGCGCAGGCGATCCCAGCCACGCACTGGGACGCAGAGCTGGGCCGATACGTCTCTGTACCCAGCGTCTGAAGAACCTGGGGAGGGAGGGAGGGAGGAAGGGAGGGAGGGTCAGACAGCATCACGACATGAACGTGTACAGTACTTTGCACAAGTCAACTTGAGCAACTTTCTTTTTTGTTGTTGTATATACACACACATATAAATTTAGTGGAGGTTTATTTTGTTTTACATTACCGCTCTTTAAAGTGTTTTTTCATTTGTAAACTTCATTTTTCTTTCATTGATTCATGTGCGTCAGACCGTGGCTCAGTCCTGTATCTGGACGGGCTGGTTTAGTATGTGGCGCGGTGAACGATGCTCGCGGTAACGACACCGCTGCTGCCGTTTGTTTCCCGGAGCCATACGGGAACGCCGGCCTGACAAACAACGGGTCAAAGTGCAACAGGTCCGGCAAACCTCACGGCGGGTGTGAGAGGATATCAGACGGCTGTCTGGACTAGTTAACACCTCCAAGAAGGTAAAAGGAAAATAAATGTCAAAAATTGGGTTGATTACAATTTCAATAGTAATACGCATTAAATTACTTTCGTGACTCAACTGTGGGTGTGTCTGTAATTGGTGTGCACACGTGTGTGTGTGTGTGTGTGTGTGTCCACCTGTTACTGTGTCAGGCTCGAGCCACGCCTGTGTATAGCTATGCTATGCTATACAGACTGGGAAAGTGTGCATGTATATACACACACAGCCTTTAACAAAAGTGGGTATGCAGTTTAATATACATGAATAAGTATAATTTGTGGCTTTATTAAATGCTTAAATGTTATTGAGTGTTAAATAATTTTGTTAAAATTATACATAAATAAAGAATTATATACCCATTTTTGAAAACACCCAGGAACCTGAATTCTGGTCAGTGTCTTGATGCAGGTATCCTGCGTCGACTGAAAACTCGTGCACACTCTTCTCTGTATGCGACTGTAACTATCTCCATGTACTGTTTATTGGTGCCACCCCCACCCCATTTCCTTACAAAGGTCTTGATCTCGCGGCGAGCGTTGAGGTCGATGGCCAGCCATCTCTGCTGGTACTGCGTCTTGACGTCGGGGTCTTTGGAGGTCAGAGAGTTCTTCACCTGCAGGCCGGCCGCCACGCGAGCTACCTGGGTGTTCCCTGGGTTGGCCAGAACCTTCGACAGCTCCACCAGGAACGTCGGCTAACGGGGCGGGCGGGGAGGATGAAAGTGAAAATGAAGGGATGGGAATGAAGAGATGAGGAAGATAGGAAGAAGATTCACAGAAGGAGATGGGGGGGGAAAGAGAAAGATCATGTTAAATGCCATCACAGATAGTTGAGCTAACATGGTACTGTGGAAGTTGCATTTTGTTTAGCAAAAGGACTCCCTTGACACCACACGCACCAATGATACATCAAATTACAACACGGCTCACGTCACATAAACACCAAGTTGGGTTACGGTCAATGACATGCAGGGGTGATTATCCATACCAGCAACTTAAAACTGAAACAGTTCAAGTAGGGACGGGCAATATTATCGTTTGTCTTTCAATAGACGGTAATAAATAATGATATATTACCACAGTTCAAATGCTATGAACATCACCTCTTTATTTAACATGTGATTCTGCACCTTAGCAGTTATTATAGAGCAACACCTCAATAATTTATGATTACTTTGATATTCATTTTGTCCCATATCACCCCGCCTGAAATTCATTTTTATTCTTTGACCACCAGGAGTTGAGAATAGATAACACCCACTTTTTAAGGTGATTTGTGTCACATGACGGTGTAGATAGATTGTGCAAGTTGTTAGGTGGCCGTCACACTGAGCAAGACTGAAGCCATTTCATCAAAAATGGGTTGGTGGCTAAGGACAGTCGGCACAGATGGTGTATCAGGGCCTCACAACTATTTCCTCACACTATTTACGACTAAACGCTGGCCAAGTCTTGACGTAATCGTGTAGAGAGAGCAGGTCAAAGACTCAAATCTGAATGGAAACCAGCGATAGCCAATAAGAGTTGAGCAGCATGAAAAAAAAAAAAAAAAAAGCATGAGCAGCATGATTTATTTTAAATCATTAAATGTGTGATGTCCAGTCGTTTTGCAGTCTGTTGTCCCCAGGCCAGGACGAGGCTGACGGCTTACTTACATTTGAGCTGTAAATATGGTCACCATTAGCTTAGGTCGCTCAGTCGGATGGTAATTCATCACATTTAGATGCTCGAGTCAAATCATGTACCTAATGAGTGAGAAGTAGTCCAGCTGTTGCATCCAACTTCTCTTTGACATTGTGGCCAGTTGGGCTGCTCAATTGTGGTCGAGGCATTTAAGATCTGTTCATTTACAATAAGCGTAAATAAGTCTTGGTGGTGGATTACAAGGCTGCGTGCAGATGTGGTTTCCAACCCCATTAACTTCTGGCCTGCCATTAAAATTCCAGTGCAGACAGTCAACATCTTCATGGGGCTTAATAGCTTATTTATTTGATCCTGAACTGGATGCCATCCTGTCATAATGTTGCAGTAGTCTCTCTCACAGCAGGTTAATACCCGTGTCATGACACAGGAAGACTGAAACGCCTCACAGCAGCTACTCTCTCATGTCAGAGTACAGTGCGTGGTGCACTAAGTGACTGTACTAAATGTATGGCCACGTTCACCGAACAGCTACGCCCACATGACTATGCAGATTAATGGCTATGCAAAGAAGTACCTCCATCACGCTTTACTTCCTCCAATTTCTGACACCACAGTCTCCTCTGCCTCTACCTCTCAGCTTACCCTATCAAATGAGCTCTTTGGCTATGAATCCCTATCATTTTTCAGACAACAAAAACAATGAAGTGGCTTCTGAATGGGCTCCAACAGCCTTGTAGTCCTTCTGCAAACTGATGTCTGCTGTTCAGTTTTAACACTCATCCCTTCATGAATACCACCGTGTTGGTAACGTTACAACCTGAGCATCTTTATGAAATCAGGTAAAGCCCTGTGTGTCTGTCTCAGCTCCAAACATCCTTAAGGTTCATCCATAACCAGGGCAAGAAACTATATTTGTCGTCTATGGGCCACAGTATTTAACTTTTTCCCAAAATGCAGCCTTCACTTTTAGTACTCTATTGAAGTGTTGAAACAGAACAGGACCTCCAAATGATATTACGTTATCTGCCACAGTGGCTGGTAGAGTAGAAAAATAACCAGGCACAGAAATATTTACTAGCAATTGGATGCTGTTTATTCCCCACCCTGACCAAGGCTAGTCAAGTCCATCACATCGTTCCCATCGTTCCTCTGTGTGCAAAAAATACTCCATAAAGAGGAAAAATGCCCTTTCACCAAATACGTCAATCTTCTCCATTGCTGCCGTGCTGGGCGCCTGTTTATGCTGCGTTCATTCAGCCAGTCCATCCACAACCAAGTCAATCACAAAGGGGGATTACTACAGTTGGTGGTGTCAGCCATATGTCCTACTCATTTGGCCTCTAGACTGAAGTACCCACCCTACCTGTGAGGATCTGCTTTACCAGATGCCTAATTAATACATGTATGTAAAATAATATAGATTGATCTAACTCAGGATTAACTAGATAATCAATTCAAGTATTCATTGCGTGCAATATTTGGTGTGCATATAGAGGCGATAAGAGGGTACTGCAGCCCCCAAGCCCCCCCTCAGATGAGATGGGTGTATCTACTATGAAATGCTAACGCTAGCAGGCTTGTGCCGCCTGTATTGACTCCCCATGCTGCTATCTGCGTGCGTGCGTGCGTGCGTGCCGCTAGCCAGCCGTCCTGTGTAGGTGGTGTGGTGGGGAAGGGAGGGTCCAGCAGAGGAAAAGCCGGGCGGGCTCCTGCTAGCTAGCCAGCTATCCTCTGCACTCATGCAAGTGTCGCGCCAGCCATGAATGTGGCCAGCGTGGCTCGGTGGCCAACTTTCACTTCTAGCGGTGCTGTAGCCAGCAGTAATAACACGATACTAACCAGGTTCTCAATCGCCGCCTGCTCCAGAAACTTCTGTGCCGCCTCCAGTTCATTCCGATCTGAGGGGGGAGAGGGGAGGGAGGCAGTGGGAGAATCAGGGTTATTCACTGTAACGTTAGCTAGCTGACAAGGCTAGCTAATAAACTAACACAAATCGATATTTCCGAAGCTTCAAAGTGAACGCCAAGCATATGGCCCAAACTGGCTAGCTAACGTTGCATTGTATACATTAGACGCCTGTCCAATGTGGGACATTACTAGTGGTAATATTACGATTCTACACCGGAAACACGGCGATGCATGTTCATATTCTCTACTGGTGTACAGGCGAGTGAATACTACCAGAAGTTTAAAGTTGAGTTGCAATGTACATCGCAAAGCTTAACCATCATGGTATTCGCCGGTAACTAGCTCCATGACACCGTTCCAATGCCAACATGCTTGTTAGCCATCATGATGTGCAAACCTGAGCATCTCGGTTAGCATGCTAGCCGGCCAACACATTGCTATGGGACCTCTCAAAGTAACGTTAACAAAGTTTACTGGACTCATAACAAACTGTTTAAAATATCAGCAATGTTAAATCTGACATGGACACAGCATTAGCAACTTGATGCATTTGGTTTCTGCCTTCAATCATAACCCTCAAAGTGCAACTGTTGCAAGTTAGCCGATGTTGGCGTGCTGGGAAGGGCCGATTAATTTGCACATGAATGGCAATTTAGCAGGCTAGCAAACTAGCTTACTAGCAGCATGGCTAATGAGCTAGCAAATTAACTAAATAAGCATGAGCCGGGTAGCCAGCAAAACATCTGACAAAGCTTTGTCATGTCAAAATACCACAAGGCTCATATGACAAATTATTTAGCGGACACTTTAGCAGCTGGCAAGTCACTACTGTTGCAATGATGCCGCCCAGCCAGGCACTTCAACAAGATAACGCGTGTTTAGCCGGAGTGCTAAGTCACTAGCGTTAGCATGAAGCCGGGGCTGTGCTGAGCAGGCCGTAGCTAGGTTAGCAACAGTAGCTACCCGCCTAGTTAGCTAGCAAGGCATTTCCCTCCTCCCTCTTTCAATTCCAACTTTCACCAGTTCACAAGTTTTGCCAATCACAACACAAACCAAGTTGTTGTCGCCTTGAAACACTGCTATAAAGACAGAAAATAATATGGGTTAAGTGTGCAGTGATGCATATTCACCTGGAGAGACCGTTTTTTCGAGAATTGTGATGAGCTCCATTCCGTCCCCCGGCAGCCACTCTCTTCACAGAAGTAGTAGCTAGCTAGCTAGTTTCGATTGCCGCGCACAACTCAAACCGGATTATATTTCTTCAGCTTTCAACCGATGTCAACCAGAACGCGGATAAGTCAGCGAAAGGCAGGCGAGACAGGCGTACCCTCCCGGGACTTCCTATACAGCTGGTTTATTCTGAATGTGTGAGATATTTTAACGGCTGTGGGGCAAAATAATGTCTTTTAGCTTCAACGCCGCCTGCTCGCATCCTGTGTTGTCGGGAGGGAAAGGGCCGCGCTCGTCTCCCGCGGAAGGATATCACGCGCCGCCGCTATGGCAAAATGCTGCCTTCAGATGATGTCGTAAATATTGTAATTTTGATTTACACGCAGATGAACGACACAACAAAGTGGTAAATACGACTGGGAAAGTATGGATTTTCTAATGCCGTAAGGAATGTGAGCTGTGTCAACAACGGATGATAAAAGTGATGTAATTTCTTTAACAAATTAATAAAATCATCAATTACGTGCTCGATGCACATTTTCGCCTCTTTATTATATTATGTTACAACCATTTGAGTTATAAAACAAAACAACAGCCACCAAAAACTGCTTAATACATAGTCAATGTTGTTAATATTTCCGACCAAAACCAATTGACTGCGCGACAAGTCGACTTTACACCTACGGCTCTCGGACGTAGGAGCTTACGTTGAACACTTGAAGGTAGCAAAACCCTCCTCCCTTCTTCTCCCTCCCGCGCGACCCCGTTTGCTCCCCGCTCGCTCGTGTGCACACGCACGTGCACGCATTTCTTGAGGTCAATCAGATTTCTATTTTGACAGAAAGAAAATTGAAATTGGATTTATCACTAATAAAAGTCCGGCCAGGTCCAGACAAACACAGATGGGTAAAACTCTCAGAACTATTGTAGAAACAAGGCCATGGATACAATACACATTTCACAGTTAAACTATGAACTATGTTCCTTAGGAATATGATAGAATTGTAGTAATACCATAGAAGGTAAAAAATACTATTTAGCACTATTAAGGTCACCATAAACTCAATATTGCATGCTGCAGACACACTATAAGTGTCTATAACAATATTATAGGAATATCAGTGATTTTTCGTCAGGTGATTTTTTTTCCCCACCTCAGTTTACAAACAAATAGAAAGAACAGATTTTTCTGCCCGGCCAGGAGTTCAGTTGTTGAGAAGGAATTTATACTGCAGGAGGAGATACTCTGTTGTGTAGTGACAGCTGAGGAGGTATACAAGTCCTCCTGCCTTCCTTCTACTCTCTATGCCCAGATAAGGAAGTGAGCAATGTTATGCGTATACAGTATATGCATAGCATTGCTAGAATATGAGGTAAACGGTATACCTCATATTCCTCATATTCTATACATAAACGCAGTCCACTGTTACATTCAGCACATTCCCCTCCCTTCAAATTGCCGTAGATCTACTGTAGAAAGGCATGTAGGTTGGTCTGCGCTGCATGACAGCATTAAGCTGTCACTCATTTTCTCCCACAACACAATTTTTTTGGCTTCTTGTTTCCAGCAGAGGTGGGTGTCAGCTGGTTTTCAGTTTTCCAGTAAACTAACGCTTACCAATACACAGGATCTTACATGACTATCCCTTGTGCCATTTTGATGAGCAACTGTGTGGAAACCTGGATGAGGGCAGGTATGTCATTGGGGTGATCAACTTGATCAACTTGGTCAGTTTGGTTGAATTAGGTCTGTGACCCAATAGTAAATTCTGGCACTGCACCAACTTCACAGCCTCACACCCAGTAACTTCTAAACACACATTTGGCCTTGACGCTAATGCGCTGGATGACTTGTGTTGTGTATCAACATATTAGTATAAACTGTTTAAACTACAATCTATTCATTTAAAGCTGCGCTAGGCAAGATTTTTAAGTAAAAATCCAATTACCTCATCAGACTAAATCACAAATTGGGGCTGCAATAGAGAAGAGCGTGCGATCACCACTAATTGAGATTCATTTTATTTACACAAATTCATTTCAGGAGTCTGATATGATCACTGGTGGGAAATCTTCTCATCACAGGAAGTGACAAAACATGGAATACATGGTTTCAGTCTGTGTCCGCCCAGCAGAACTGAGTGGTGGAGAGCGAGAAGGTGTAGCTGTAAAACCTGGGGGGCGGGGTTTCTCTCCTGGGGGGCGGGGTTCTCTCCTGGGGGGTGGGGTTTCTCTCCTCAATGGCTCCGCCCATCTCCAGTCTCCTAAATCGTCAGTATTTCATCATTGATTGGGGTGGAGCCGACAGTGCAGCAGAGCTGACATTTTCCACCAAAGGAGGGCGGGACACATTTTTTCAAATACATTTTTCATTTATGGGTTTATAGGTTTCATCATATAGAAGTCATACAAATATGTTTACAGAATGTGATTTAGTGTTGAATATCTCTTTCAAAGCCCCCCTCCACTGACCTCACACACAATATGAACATTTTCAAACAAGCCTTGCGAGTACAAGGGAAAGTAGGAGTGACAGCTTAACTATCAATAAAAAAAAGACACAGCTGATTAGCCCCGCCCCCCGGCACAGTTTTGACTGGGACTGTGATTGGTGGAAATAATCAGATGTCACTTTTTGAAAAGGGTGATTCTGGAGGAAGAGTGAAATACAAAACTGTCTTCCAAACAGCAGCAGAGAAAGCTGGACTACCGATGAACCTGAACATCAGTGGTCTAGTGCAGCTTTAAACTTCTGCTCAGGGTTCCTACACCTTTTTGCTATTCAAATTCTGTGACTTTTCCAAGACTATTCCATGTCATACAGCACAATTTCCATGAACAATACTTGTCAGAGTCTATGTTGTAAATGTCACGTTTTTTACACCAACTAATAGCTGGTGTGAATGTCGCAGGTCTCATTTCTGGAACTATTACAAGAGCAGAATATGATTGGAATGAATAATCTGGTGTGGGGTGATCTTTTTCGTTTTCACTATCCTGCCCCATGATCAAGGTTTTGGATATGCTAGTTAATTATACTAATTTTATTCTTGTTGTATTTGTGTGTTTTCGTCTTCTGACTTTTTTTTACTGAATGTTATTTCATCATTTTGTTCACAAAACACTTGGTAACCATTTTGTACAACTGATTGCTGCTATAATGACTTCCTTCTTTAGGAGAGAAATGAGCAGAGGCAGACACACATTGTAAAAACAACCCCATTGTCTTTATTTAGTTAGTAATTTTGCAGTAGTCACTCGTAAGTAGCTGCCTTGAGTTGGTCTTTTTCGGTCTCTTTTCTCATTGACCCAACTTCTGTCTCATTTTTTGATCAACACAACGGAAGAGTCCATGAACAAAGTATAAAAAAAGAGCAAAACATAAAACAAAGAAAGAGGATAAAATGCCCCTTTTCACAACAAAAACAGGAATTCTGGCAAAAGATGATGGTGGCGATGAAGATGAAGAAGATCCAGTGCATCTTTAAGGTCAAACACACATTGGTAAAGACACAAAAAGGTATGGTTGTCAAGTTGTGTGACTTTACTAAGATAAGAGATATGGGACTGGGTAATGGGGGCGCGATATGTTACGTCTTGGTATCTGATTGGATAAGAGCTTTTGGGATTCTAGGATTATCTTCCAATCAGATTTGATCTCCTTGAATAAACTGTTACTTGTTTCTATGGGAGGTGGGCGACAGTTTCAAACTGCTGATATGTGTCAACAACATGAACAAGTGGAGCTCAGGGCACAGACCCCCACATTACAGTCACAGTAAAAAAACAACAACTAAAAAACAAACAAAATGAAAACAAACCAGAACCATTCAGACTTTGAACAGTTTCACACACTGAAACATTGATGTGGTGTGTCTATGGCACAACAAGGCAGTTTTCTGCCGCATTGGACATGAGCTTGGCTAGCCTGTCAGTCGGTCCGTCACTCTAACATCACAGTACATTGATATGGCATGGCCGATAAGACAAACAGCGCAGCTTCATGGCAATTTAACAAATACTTTTCATCTAATGGCCTACAGTGGGTCTAAAACCTTAACTGGCTACCGTGGAACAGGCTAGCTAACGTGGAACTGGTTAGCTACCGTGAAACAGGCTAGGTACCGTGGAACAGGCTAGCTAACGTGGAACTGGCTAGCTAACGTAGAACAGGCTAGCTAACGTGAAACAGACTAGGTACCGTGGAACAGGCTAGGTAACGTGGAACAGGCTAGCTAACGTGAAACAGGCTAGCTACCGTGGAACAGGCTAGCTACCGTGGAACAGGCTAGCTAACGTGAAACAGGCTAGGTACCGTGGAACAGGCTAGCTAATGTGGAACAGGCTAGCTAACGTGAAACAGGCTAGCTAACGTGGAACAGGCTAGCTAACAGGCTAGCTAACGTGGAACCCTGTTACATGCCAACCAGTTCAGGCAGACCAGTCTTATTAATCATCATCATTATAATTGGACTTTGTGATTCGTTTGGCTGTTGTGTGATTTGTCCTGGTCTTGTACATTTGAGAATATAAGAACACGATGTAAAGAAGCAACTTTCTGTTTATACCGATTCCCCCCCCATCCCCATCAGTGCCACTGCCTCACATGAAAGACAGTCAATTCACACACTTCTCTATGTCAACAGATGACGTGTAAAAAAAAAAAAAAAAAAAAACTGAAGACAGGATATGAAGCTGCTGCGTTTGCACTGCCAGCTCTGATCAGATTTTTCTTACACAAGAATTTTGTCTTCCCGACCAAATCAGAGCCAAAGTTGTGATTCATGATAAAGCTATATTTGATAAAATTGTCAGGTTGTTCAGATGTTTCTGTAATACACGAAAAAAAACAACAATTTGAGCTACTGATATCAATCTCTTTTTTTTTGATCGCATGATAAAGTTCAGGATGTGGTCAAAGGACTTTTTGCATAAGTGAGGCCCCTGATCTTTTCATTGCAGTCAAAAGAGAGAAAACAGTTTTCACAGAATGATTTAACATGACCGATGTGATGAGAACAATGCAACAACAACGATAATATGCATCTTTTAAACTAAACCCTTGATTTAAAAAAACGATTAAACAGAGTGACCAAATCGCATCCTGAAACATGGCCGACATATTTTGTGAAAAGTCCGATCAGAGCTGTTGGCGTGAACGCAGGCAGACAGCGGAGAAAGACGATGACCAGCCGAGATACAAAAGGAAAAGACAAGAGAAAGAAAGGAAACATCTGTGATTGAGGCGAACGTTGAAGACATTGAGGCTCAGTTTCCAACACACCCAGAGCTGTCGGTCTGATTATGCACACGCACACACACACACACACGCGCGCACACACACACACACACACACACTCACTTAAGAGTACACCAACATCTTTACAGGAGAGACATGAAGGAAAACACCCCAACCCACAACCAACCCAGATTAACCTTCACCCGCAACACTGTGGAGCAAAGTGCCGCCTACTTAAATACTGTCAACAACTAATCTGAATGACCTCAACCCCCAAAACCACCAATAGCAGCTCTGTTTGTTACTCAGTAAGTAACCAATTAGCTAGGAGAGAGGAGCAATGTTACCCGCTGAGCTAGGATTTAGACTGGAACAAATCCGGTCAACTCTGTTCGTCGGGGTCCAGAGTACTGCTGGTTTTCCGTCCCACCAGGTAAGTTACCTCCATTCGCCTGTCGTCCCACGTCTAAATCAGTCCGCTACTCGACAGCTGGAATGAAAACGACCCGGCAGAACGGAAAACCAGCAGTAGTCCGAACCCAGAGGGCCAGATTGAGGACCGCTGGACCAGAACCAGAGTGGCTGAAAGAGTAGAAATACTCACCACAGCCAAGGTTTCCCAGTACTTGGCTGGTGGAGGGCATTCATTTCCTCCCCTGTACCTAAAGTATAGCATCTGGTTGTGCCGGGCCACGTTTCATTCCAAAAGGAGCTATCCACCATTTAAAAAAAATAAGGCGACACTTCCTCTTCCAACACAACTAATACGGTAATCTGACTTTTTAAAAGGGACATCGAGCAATTTAAGCCCCCGATTGACAAGACAAGGACAATTTTCCAGACTGGGTCCTCTATCATTTGGAAATACTGAATGATAAACTTGTGGTAATAGCGTTTTCGAAAGATAACTCGTCACACGCAGCTCTGGAAACGTCGGGAGGTTGACTCCCAACTCAACCCTGTCCAACACCAGGTTTACCAAACACCATCTGGGTACCAAGATCATCCTCATCCTGCTGGCTTTAAATGGAACTGGACTGTATACTCACAAGTCAGTTATCACCGCGTGTTTCTAGACACAGTTTGGGCTTCTAGTCAACGAGTCAGCAATCCAGGTCACGCCAATAACGAGACACACATAAATACTGCTGTTGGGGTCCACGGACTACAGAACATCCATCGGCTGGTTTCCCCTCGGACCTGGGCTGAGAGGGACGACAGGAGGCAGGCAGGAAGAGGAAGCCGTCGAAGCCCTGGTTGAGGGATTCAAACCTTCAACGTTGTACGGGTCTTCCTAGTCAAAGCCTGCAGGGACTCACTACCGATACCTGTTTCACCCCTCCTCCTGTCTCCTCCTCCATCTCCTCCTCCACCCCTCCATCAACAGGCCCTTGACGCTCCCACGTATTTAACTCAAAAGTGCAACAACAAAGATGAACTGAACTGCGAAGATGGTACAAGATAACCCAGCCCAGGCCACCGAGACGACACAGTGCCAAGGTTCATGGATACTGGGTGTGGAGTTTTTTTTGCTGTTACAACCCAACTGGTTGGCATGGGGACAGAAACAAAAAATAATAATAATAATGGCACATTGGGAAAAGGTGAAAGAGGAAGAAAGAGGGATGATTTACGAAGGGCTGGCACTGAGTAAGGCTGGAGGGTTCATCCCAGGAGTGTGGTGGGAAGATGGGGTCGGCCTCCCAAACCGAGCCTCTCTCTGCCTGTACTCGAAGCCCAGGAGGGTTTCTGGTCTGTACCTATACGAGTTGATACTTCAGGCTGTATTACCTGTATTTTATTGCAGACTGAAAGCTTAGATAAGAGGGCAGCGCCGTCTCTCCCTGTCGTTTCCCTCCCTCTCTCGCTTCCTCCACCATTGGTGTTTCATCACATTTAACACTGTTTTACATTGCTCTCAAAACACACACACACACACACACACACACACACACACACACACACACACTCTCCAGCCAAGTCTCTGTTGGTGAGCATGGGGGAGTGCTAGTGTTGACGTGGAGGGTAGGTACATTCATTATGCTCCCTGTTCAGACAGATAGCTAGTTAAAGCAGCAGGGGTGTTGGGCCGGTTAGCCGGTTAGCCGCTAGCAGCCACATCGCCGTGCTACTGCGCAATGGACGAATTCGAGCTAGCCGATCGATAGCTGGAGCGCCGACAGGGGTGGGGGGGTGGGGGGGCGGGACATTTAGCAAAGCGAGGAGTGTGATTGGCTGCCAACAGGCGACGCCAGTTCAGCTGCTGCCAACCTTTCCGCTCCCCCATACGAGGGAACGCGGCGACTGCAGTTCACGTCAGCTAATGTTTCTCCGGTTGCAAGGAAATGATTTGATGCCGGGTAACAAGTTTCTCAGATCCCTCGCGGTGAGTGCAAGGTGATCAGCTCCTATGACACATGGGGTAATACCTGATGGGCAATTTCACCCACCAGTATTGTTTCCACAATACTTTTGTTCTCTAAGGTCCACTATAATATTTACATTTCTTTTGAGCCAACTGCCAATTCCCACCCCAGCTGCAGGCAACCCTGTCCATCTCCACTGCCTCAACAGTTACCCATGAGCCTTTGCCGTGATATCCGTCAGGGCTAGGGTTGTCACGATACCAACAAATTAACAGCCGGCCAATCCAGACACTTTAGTAGGATCACAATAGGAGGGCAGGAAAAAAAATCCTCTGGCCAGGCTGATGGACGGCAAAACACACCAGCCACGCGTGATAACCAGGCAATGATTGGTCACCTGCCAACGTTGCTGGTTTGGTGGACAAACTTAGCAGCCAAACTTTACCAGCATCTGGCCGGGCGGCAGGCAGCGCCTCCTCGCCCTGCGGGACACCACGCCAAAGCAGCAGACAGAAAACGACCTCTTGATAAACAGTTGAAGTTCAGAGTCTACAGTACATGTTAACAGCATTAACTGGCAACCCAACAGAGGTGGGCTAGGTCTCTTAATTGGTCTCGTTATTGCATTGATTTGACGTTGAGACAGACGACACCATCGCAGCCTCGTGCACAACCCCCAGCAGAGACCGGCAACGTTGAGTTCAGGAGCCCGATCGAGCCTGGAAAGCTTCCCGGTTCGAGTTCACGCCGATATCTCACTCTGGTTACACCGTTCAAAACCACAACCTCGCGTGAGCTCGTACCGAAACAAGTGTTTTAAAAGGTTAACAACGTTGTATCCCTCCCAACTCTGACTAGACGGAAGTTCCCCAGCTGAATTTCAAACCATTTAAGTTGAAAAAAAATTGCCAAAGTGACCCCAGGAGCGTGGCGGGTCGGAGGGGTCACGGCGGGTCGGAGGTCACGTGACCTCTCCAGCCGATGGACTCGCACTTTGGGCTGCTAGACAAACACAACTGGCTCCCAGTCACGTATTTGGAAAACTATGAAATACTGCTCTTCCTGTTTCCTGGGTCTGCAGCTATTGATTAGCGGTTGGATGGCCTGGCGTGGTGATTGGTTGTTGGGTGAAAGGAAGGAAGGAAGGAAGGAAGGCAGGAAGGAAGGCAGGAAGGAAGGAAGGGCGTTGGAGGGTTAAGGAAGGGTCATTTACAGTAAACTACAGATATATACACACACCCAAATTGTACAGAGAACAAATATGTACATGCTCAGGGATTTTCTTTTTCACCATTTCCTCCGACTTTTCTTTCCCAAAATATGTCCTCCTCCTCCTCCTCCTCCTCCTCCTCTTCCTCTTCCTCCTCCTCCTCTTCTTCTGTGGTCGTTGTCTGTACATTATTCTCACAAAACAAAACAAAAAATTTCCACAGTCAAGAGAAATGTGGCAAAGTCTGTTTTGGACACCCCTTCCTCCTCCTCCTCCTCCTCCTCCTCTTCCTCCTCCCTGTCCTCTTCCTCTCTTTCCCAGACTGGCTTGTTGCTGCCCCCCCCCCCCCCCTCCTCCTCCATCATTGTAGTGTAACTATGGCGTGGGCAGCAGAAAACGGGGGGGGCGTATCTAGGCTGAGCAGGGCGAATGGTCTGGGATGACAAGGGGCCAAGGGTGGAGCGGTTTGAGGCCTTGCTGTCAGCGCGTCAAGGGGTCGGAGGGAGTCCGATGACATCACGAAAGATGACATCATCAGAGAGCGCCTTAGCTGTTCTTTAGCAGCGTTCTGTCTTCGGGAGGGCCTGAGGAGGAGGAGGGAGCGACTGTGGTGGCGGTGGCGGCGGCGGAGGAAGAGGAGGAGGCGGTGGAGGAGGCGGAGGAGGAGGAGGCGGAGGAGGAAGAGGAGGAGGCGTGGGAGGGGAAGGAGAGGAGCTGTCCGGTCTCGGAGGAGAGGAGGGAGCAGGAGCGCAGGTCCACCGTCTGCAGGGAGGCGCAGCGACGCAGCAACGGCACGCACTGCTCCGTCACCTTAACACAGCCTGGACGGACACACACACACCACACACACACGCACACACACACACATGCACGCACACACACACACACACACACACACACACACTGAAGCAATACGACAATGGCAGGAACCTTCAAGCTAGCTAAAAACAACACACACAGCAATCAACCTACTCAAAGTGTGTGTGTGTGTGTGTGTGTTCGTGTACCTGCCAGGTTGATGTGTGTGTGTGTGTGTGTCCATGTAAGGCTCACTCAGAGGGGAGATCAGGGAAGTGTGTGTGTGTGTGTGTGTGTGTGTGTGTGTGTGTGTACCTGCCAGGTTGTGTGTGTGTGTGTGTGTACCTGCCAGGTTGTGTGTGTGTGTGTGCCCATGTAAGGCTCACTCAGAGGGGAGATCAGGGAAGTGTGTGTGTGTGTGTGTGTGTGTGTGTGTGTGTGTGTACCTGCCAGGTTGTGTGTGTGTGTGTGTACCTGCCAGGTTGTGTGTGTGTGTGTGTGTGTGTGTGTGTGTGTGCGTGCTCGTGCTCGTGTACCTGCCAGGTTGATGTGTGTGAGGCTCTCTCTCAGCGGGGAGATCGGGGAGGTCAGCGTGTGGACCGTCTGGTCGGTGATGGTTCCACACTGACTCAGGTCCAGCTTGGCCAGGTGGGGCACGTAGCGCACCAGGAGCCGCGACGAGCCGTCCGTCAGGTCCAGGCCGGCCAATCGCAGCTCTGTCACGTTCTGGAACCGCCCCCCTCTGGTCTCGCCGTGGGCTGTTTGTGGGGGCCAATGGGAGACGAGGAAAATGTGAGGGCAAGGGGCGGGGCTGACAGGAGCTCAGGGCCCGGTACAGACATCTAGCAAGGACGATCAATACAACATCTATTCTCCATATGAGTTTATGTGTCATCAATATATTTTCCAATAAAGTTTTACTAGGATGATGATGTGAAAGACAGACTTTGGAGAGCTTCCCTCCGAAATGTCTGATGGCATTTGTGACCAAGGGCTCAACTGAAGACTACGTGATAGTTAAGTCTGCCGTTACCGATCGTTCACGCCGATCAATAAAAGGTCAACGAGCCGCCGGGAGTCCCGTCATCTGCTGCGTGGACAGTCAACACGCTTGCGGGGTCGAGACACAGTCGACCTTTTCACCGCAATCACACTTCTGTGCTTCCTCGTTTCCCCGCTGATTCAGTTTCATGATCAATAGTTCTGCCTGAAACTGAAGTGAAACTGAAGGTGATTCCAGTCACTCGACGCGTCCCGGTTCTCTTTTACTTTTACTCGAAAGACTTCGGGAGGAAAACGTCTCAAAAAAACAGTCGATCCACCGCTGGAGTCGACGGGAAGCTCGAGCGTCGTTCAGTTACTACCCGACTCAACGTTTCAACGGCGTGACTTTGTGAAAGTCGATACCGAAGCAGAAAGAAAAACACGATTTGCCTGTTCTAACGTTTTGCATCTGCAGTCGGTTGCTGAAACTCTTACAGACCAGCTGCTCTTTCCTCAGCAGATCGGCGTGAGGCTTTTTGCAGGACTGACGTTGAGGGTTGGCACGTCGTGTTGCTGATCAAATTCAACAACTTTCCCCGTTTTACACCAGATTCACTTTACAGTATTTGCAGAGCAGCGAAGAGGCTCAGCTTTACTACGACACGAGGAGAAAACTACTACGAGTGCTACCTGTCTTGGTGTTGGTGTGGACCAGAGCACATCACACAGCGCATGTAACAGTCGATAATCTGATCATATAATAGTTCAATACTGTTACCGGTGTTGAGCTGATGCTAGTTATCACCATGTACCGTTCAGGGTTTGACTGAGGGGCTTTTGAAGGCTGATACTGACATTTTTGAGTCACTGGTATTATTTTGTGCCGATATTCAACATCTTTAATTTGATCTTTTCCAGGCCCAAGAAAATGCATCATGGGACACCAAATCTCTCCACTGAAACCCGGACTAAACCGACCACGACGACTCACTGGGAGGGGAACTCTGGGAAACATCGCTGCCTTCAAATGAAGAATTAATTTAAAGAAACACAATCAAACAATTAAAAAGGAATAAATAAAATGATCTTTTATGTTCCTGTGGTCATGGAGGAACCTCCTCATATCAACATGGCTACAGTACGGTCATATAAGGTCATATGAGGTCATATGAGGTCATGTGTTGGTGGTGCTACCTGTCCTGGTGTCGGGTGGGGGCGCTAGCAGCTCTCTCAGGTGGGAGTCCTTCAGCTCCTCCACCCTGCTGAGGTCCAGCAGCCTCAGACAGGGACAGACGGCCTGACACAGAGCCGAGACAGACGACCACGGACAGCCGGACACGTTCAACTCTAACAGACCTGGGAGAGAGACGGAGCACGCAGGTGAGCCTCGCATCATGACCTGAATATCAGGAGCTGATCCAGGAGCTGATCCAGGAGCTGATCCAGGATCTGATCCAGGAGCTGATCCAGGATCTGATCCAGGAGCTGATCCAGGATCTGATCCAGGAGCTGATCCAGGAGCTGATCCAGGAGCTGATCCAGGATCTGATCCAGGATCGTCTCCCCACATCTATAAAAACTCTTGTAATATTTGGCTTCCCTCAGCTTGCAGCAGAGAACTGACTGTGGTGCAGCGCGGGGGGGTGGAAGCAGAAGCCCCCTTTTACTGCAATGTTACACCTTCACAATAAAAGACCCACTCCAGGAAGTGCAATACAAGGCAAAGCATGCAAGAATAACCACAAACCACAAGTGTGTTAATAAATAATAAATAAAGTAAATAAAGTGTGTGTGTGTGTGTGCACACGTGTACACGAGTGAAATACATGTGTGAAATACAGGGTGTGTGCACGTTTCAGAAAGACAAATTTTAGACTTTTTAAAACCTCCAATGCGACCGGGAATTTATTTTAAGACGATTTTAAAAACCAAAATAAAGTACCGAGGCTTTTTCTGACTGAACAGCGAATGAACGTTCTGCAACTATGAAAGGGCAGTTAAGAAAAAAAGAAAATAAATAAATGTAAAAAAAAGAGTGAATGAATGAGAGAAATGAATGGGTCCAATTCATTGAGTAAAGCCGATATGATGCATCACGTACAAACAACCTGTTCTGTGATCTAATAGTCCAGCAGAGAAACTAACCTGATGGAAAAATACCTTTTAAACTACGAACTATGAACATCCCCCGTCAACACATCAACTGCCCCTGACCTCTGACCCCTCTGCTCTCGTCACGTTACCTTGCAGGCGGTTGATGAGCCACATGAGCTGCTTCTTGGAGATGTTGGTATAGCCCAGGTTGAGGGACACGGGCTGCCGGCGGATTATACCACTCAGCATGGGAGGGGTGATGGAGCGCTGCCGGCTCAGGTCGATCTGAGTCCACAGCCTCTTGTCACAGCACCTGGGGGAGGGAGGGAGGGGGGGGGGGAGGGAGGGAGAGGGGGGGGGGGGAGGAGGGGAGGGGGGGGAGGTGAACAAGCATGTTTCAGTGTTCAGTGCTTGATCTTTGGGTCATTTTCCTTTCACTCCTCTCTCTCTGAGCTCCATCAACCTGACCAACCTCTAGCCCCGTGAAGCTTTCCTGATCGGCGTCAGGCAGGAAACCGTCTGGAGACAATCTACCGTTTGACTCACAACACCTCAGCATCAGTTCCTACAGTCTACCACATATTTAAGGGGAACTATATAGTGAACTGAAGGAGCTGCTCCTCCTCTCTCTCTCGGCCTGGCCGGCACTTTGAATCACCAAACTGCAGATATGTTTTTCCTCCTGCAGACCGAACACCAGCCTGTTAAAGTCTCTGATACAGGTACAGGTGAGTCTGAGTGACGGGAGCTGGACCAGACACCAGATACCAGGGGAGGTTCTGACAGCCTCTCACCAACGGGTCGAGCCCGTCAGTGGGTTGCTTCTCAAACAGACAGCACAACTAATGTTAACTGTAATCAATACTCTGATCCGTGTCTGGCTCAAGGGCACTGCGGCAGGGTGGGCGGGGCTAGCGCTACGCTCACGTCACGCGGGTGGAAGAGGAAGAACGGGGGTGACGATCTGAAACTCACCAGCGGCTCCAGGTGCGACAGACCCTCATGCAGACGCACAGCTCCCTCTGGCTGAGCGCCTGGAACACCCGCAGCCAGACGTCCCGGGTCATGATGTGGGCGGAGCCTGAGTCCAGGGGCAGGCAGCTGGGCTCGGGGCAGGCGGGGGGGGGGCCGGACCAGGTGCCTCTCCATCTGGACGGGCCGGGGCGGCGAGGGCACGGCGGGCGGGCTGCGCTTCATCATCTGCGAGCGCGGCGCCAGGCGGGACGGCTGGGAGCGGGGCGACGCCGCCATGGCGGACATCAGGAGCCCGCCTCCCCCCCCCGGGCCCCCCCCTCCCCCGTTGGAGGTGGGGATCGACGAGGAGGAGGAAGAGGAGGAGAGGTTGAGGCTGTTGTTGTTGTTGTTCCGGGAGCCCGCGGTCTGGTTCTTGCCGCGGATCTTGTTGCCGCGGCTACCACTGCCCTTGGTCCCGCCTCCTCCCCCCCCGCTGTGTCTGTGATTGGCTAACACGCCACTGGCGTTCTCCTTCTCCCCGCCCTCCCTCCCTCCCGCTCCCCCCGCCGCCTCCTCCTCCTCCCCGAGTCCGTCCGTTGCGCGCCTCCTGCCCGTTGCTGCGCTGCTTCCCTGTGAAGCTGTCAGAGTGCCCTGAGGACGGAGGCGTCTGATTGGAGGAGAGAGGGGAGGGCGGGGGCAAGGAGGAGGAGTTCTTCCTGGTCCTGTCTGTCGTCGGCGTCTCCTCCTCCTCTCCGTCCATCAGCCCTCCCTTCCTGCCTCGCTGCTGCAAGCCCCCCTCTCCTCCTCGCCGCCGGGCTTTGTCCCCCGCTCCTCCTCCCTGCTCCTCCTCCCGGTCCCTGTCCTCCTCCTCCCCCCTCCCTCCCTCCCCCTCCGACTCCTCGCTGGCGCTGAAGCCCAGCTCGGCCAGCCGCCGCTCCCTCTCCCTCTCTCTCTCCCGCTCGCTGCGGCTTCTCTCCCGCTCCGCCCGACTCCCCCCGCTGCTGTTGCCGTAGACGACGGGAGGAGGAGGGACCGGGGAAGACGACGAAGGGGAGGAGCCTCCCCCTCCCCCTCCCCCGCCCGGCTCCCGCGAGGAGTCGTCCGAGTCGGACTCGGAGTCGGACTCGGAGCTGGAGGAGCTGGAGGACGACGACTCCGGGAGGCGCTCCAGGAGTTGGCACATCCTCTTGAAGCGCTCCAGCTTCTCGCGGTGGTGGGAGCGCTGGTCGGCGCTGGACGTCCCCCCCGCGCCTCCCCCGCCCCCGCCGCCTGCTTGGGAGGAAGAGGAGGAGGAGGAGGATGAGGAGCCCTGCCCCCCTCCGCCTCCTCCTCCCCCACCACTGCCGCCTGAGGAGTTGGGACCGTTCGACTCCGACGTTTCCTGTTTGGGTTTCTGGTGACGAGAGGAAGAGAAAAACAATCAGGGAAGCAAAACTGACCTGAACTATGTTTGGATATGAGCCGGTCCAAGATACTGGACAATAATAATAATAATAACAATAATAATAATACTACATCTGTTTATATCCTACAACAATGCACATCTGGACTCATCTCATCTGTACATGTTACAAGGTGACACATGTCAAACAACAGAAACATCTTTTGATGCTCGTTTTCTCGTCTGGACACGTTTCTGTGGATTTGTTCTCGTCTGTAGACCTGATGATGTGAACCGCCAGTACTCCAACCTGTACGTCTGTCTGTGATGCTCTCTCTCTCGCTCTCTCTCTCTCTCTCTCTCTCGCTGTAATCGTCTTCTGTATTGTATCTGCATCATCTCCATTTGTCTCATCTGTTCTCTGTTCTCAACCGCCCAGCTTCCCCGCGGGATCGTAAAAGTTTCATCTAATCTAAGTGACATGCATCATTTGACTCTGCTAATTTGCTGCAGTGCAGGCAGCAGATCTGACGCGTCAGCATCTGCATTCCCAGACGGCGACAGGTAACGCCGCCACATCACAACTCCTTCAGACGCACAGAAAAGATGTTTAGTTCAAGAGGGGGTGACGTCTTGAAACAGGTCAACCCCAGAAACCTCAGCGAGGGCCGACCGCTTTATAAACCCTTTGACATTTTCAGCTGAGAGACGTTTTCACATCCAAGTTTTTTCTTTGAGAGAGAAAACAGGTTGAGCAGAACTTTCACCCTCAAGACGACGATCACCGAGCACCTTCGGGTGACGTACCTTTTTGAGGCGTTTCTCGTGGGCGCCCTTCATCTAGGAGGGAAGCAGAGAGACAGATGTTACTGTTGGCTCACTCATAATATCCAAGATCACAAAATCACGTCCAACCAAACAACCAGTATAAGCCAGAGGGCAGCCTTGTCCCACGGAGGGCCAGGAGCCTGAAGGAGGCGACTAGCTCCTGTTCTAACTGGTTGAAGGTGCTAATCACTGGGTTTGATGGGAACGAAATCCTTGACTTGGTACCAGTTACTGCAAAGTTACTGTTACCTCACATGTTTAACATATGAAACAATTAAAAAGAGAAAAGAAAGTAAAAAAACAAGCGTAAATCCTCCTCTTCCTCTCTACCTTCTTCTTGGGCCCGCTGTCCTGAGGCAGCTCCTTCTCCTTCTTCCTCTTGTGTCCGTCCGTCCGTCCCCCGTCCTCCAGGGTGGGCGGGGCTTTCTTCTTGGGCGGCGGGTCGTCCGTCAGCTTCCAGCGGCCGACCTCGCCGTTGTCCAGCCGCCGCTTCCCCGACCCGTCGGCTTGGTCCTGGGGAGACGCCACAGACACGCCAGTCAATACGACAAGAGGCGTTCACGTGTTCACGCTGTGTAGGAAAGTTAGCCGCCCGTGTGGCAGGTGACCCTTGAACCCCCAGACCCCCCGCGGTCTCACCTTACTGGTCTTGCCCTCCTTGTGGCACTTGGGACACTCCCAGCAGTTGGGGATCTCATCGTTGATGATGCCTTCTGCTTTACCCATCTGAGGAGGAAACACAGGAATGACGCATGCACACACACACACACACCACACACACACACACCAGACACACACACACACACACACACACACACACTTTAACATCCATCGTTACCACATTCATTTAGAGACATTTCCATTGGGTGGCACCGTGTCGGTTCGGAGGGAAATCTACTGGATCGCTTCACGGAAGACAACAGGAAGAGGGCGCTGTTCTTCCAGCACCAATACAGCAAGTAGTAACAACCTCTTAGTAACAGGAAGTAACGGGGTTTATGGGAAAACTGGTTAGGAGAAACATTAGCGCTAACGAGGGCTGTGCATTAAAGAACACGATCCCTTTGGTACTGAAGGGATTCCTGATGATCAGACTTCTACAACAACAACAACTCTTCCTCTTTCCTCCTTGAACATGAACATGAACATTTTAGTAGAAACATTTCATGAGCGCCACCGAGTCACTAACTCTTTAATTTTATTCCATTTTTATTTATATCCTTCATTACTATTCTGTTTGTTCTCCAACCCACACCTTTACTCCTCGCTGCGGCAATGACCCAATTTCCCCACGAGGATCAAAAGAAGAAAAAAAAAGTTTGTCTTCATCTTTTGTCTTTTATCTTTATTTATGCCGAGGAAACTGTGGGTCTGATTCTGGTTAGAACAGCAGCTTGTATGTGAAGATGTGACCCAGGTAATGGACTCAGGACTGTGAAGGGTCCCGCGGTGCATCGTGGTGATGATGGTGTCAGATCATCGGCCTATCAGGACACAGGAACATCGGGCTAGCTGACTTGCTAGTTAGCGTTAGCAACCGAACCGCTTATAGGCATGAGTGTAAAATGCTTCTACACGTCATGGCGGATTTACCGTAAATACGAGAAAAAAAAGCGTCCGTGTCTGCCTCCTAGTGGTGATTACAGGTAGGACAGGTGGAGTCACAAATTGCCATCGATTCTTTATTAATTAAATACTCAGTGAAGAACAGACATCATTTGTGGAAAGTGTTTTTCTCACCCGTATTTGACAGTTTGACGGCGTCTAGAGGGGTGAAGTGTCTCAAACCTGATTGGCTGACCTGAGTTTGCCTATTCTAAATTTGTGGTTCAGCCAGAGAGGGTGAGCGGTTCGGTTCCTGTCCCGTCCAGGTGCCCTTGAGCAAGGCACTGAACCTGTAAACCGGTCCGTGGTCAAACACAGGCCAGCAGCAGCTCTGTGTCAGCGCGATGAAGATGAAGATGAAGATGCTGCAGCTTCAATCTTCAGTCGGTTTTATTTCTCTTCTTTGCTGCTGCAATGACCCAGTTTCTCCTCGGGGTCATTCCAGTTTCATCAGCTTCAATGTAAATCCTCGATTCTGCAACAATTTCAGTTTTTTTTTCCGCCATTCACGAAAACTCAATGACAGGCAGGCGTCATGGTAACGAGCCATACTGGTAGTAAACACAGCAGCCGCCCTGTTGCGAGGACGCATGCCGCAACATGTCAACCGCATGGCGCTCAAGTCACATGGCCTGATATTTACGGACCGTGCACATAACGTGGCGTGCACACTCGCCATCGCACACACACACACACACACACATACTTGGCCGCACCTTAAGACAGCTGGGGTGGACAATCTTGGCACAGATGGTGCACGCCGTAAGACACACACACACACACACACACACACACACACACACACACACACAGACACACAGACACACAGACACACAGACACACACAGACACACACACACACACAGACACACGGCCTCTCCAACATTTTTATGTCATATAAACACCCAGACTCACATCCTGGTTGAAACACATGACTAGGAGTTGTCCTCTTTATGCTGGAACCCAGTTTGACCTATGACCCTCCCATGCACATACATGACACCTCCAAGCGCGCACACACACAAACACACACAAACAGAGACGCACGCACGCACACGCACACACACACACACGCGCACACACACACACACACACACACACACACACACCTTGAGGCAGCTGGGGTGGATGATTTCGTTGCAGATGGTGCACTCCATGAGGGAGAGGCTGAACTTCTCCTCCTCCGAGTCCACCGTGTCCTCCTTCCCCGCCTCGCCGCACGCAAAACACACCGCCGTGTGGGGCAACACCGGCTGGAGGGAGGGAGGGAGGGAGGGGGAGAGGGAGGGGGAGAGGGAGAGAGAGAGAGAAAACATACAAGTCAAACAACATGCAAACATTTCTCTGTCTTGGCTAAAGGAGGTGAGAGGAGAGATGAGAGCAGGGCGTTGACACCGGCAGGGTTGGCGGTTGAATTCCCACCCAAAACTACTTCCACTGACGTGAAGACAATAAACATGAAGCCTCGATTTGGTTTTGTCAGAGTTTCTGTTTTATCGTTATTTCATTCATGACTGTTTTCATATCGGTGTGTGTATCCAGTCAACCGTCAATCGTTCCACCAGGAATGAAGCCCTCAAAAACGTTGTCATCCATGTTATTTGTGGCGTCTTTGTCAAAAAAAAATAATTTTGCAAAATGATTGGGAAACTACAGTGGAGGTAAATGGGCTGTAACTCTAAATGACACCAACATCTAGACCTGTTAAACCTAAACTGACCAAAACACAGAAACCAAGCTGGACAAACTAAACCACGTCGTGAAGCAGACCCTACTGACCCTACTGACCCTACTGACCCTACTGACCCTGGTCTGTCTTCATCAGCAGGGTCGGTACACGGCGAAAAACAAAAGACGTCCAATAACTGTCCCAGGCCTGAACTCAGATGTTCAGAGTCCAAAGTGACTCAAGCGTTGGTTTAAAAAAGGACCTGCTGAATCTCTCCCGGTTTAGCCTGCGTGACTCACCGACTCGCTGAGACGCCAAGACGACTCGCTGAGACGCCAAGACGACTCGCTGGACCGCCATCTGTCAGCATCGAGACGCTCGAGCTCCATTCATCCCCGAGTACTTTCCCTTTTTCATTCAGGTCGGTGGAAAGTAGTGAGGAAGAGACAGAGGAAGACGGAGGAAGACGGAGGAGACTCGACCCCAGGCCAACATTTATTCACCGTATAACCTTTCTTGGCGCTGACTGGGCGTGCTGGT
>JAXDDW010000053.1:2242500-2302500 GCA_034670385.1 Hoplostethus mediterraneus
GCGTGACTTTGAAAATGAAACGTTTCATTAATATTTTAATATCGTCAGCGAATGTGCACACCAGTACGTGAGGTTTCAAATGCAACTCCGACTATTGCATTTAAATCTTCATATTGACTCAAATAATGCTGCAAAAGTGGAAAATGAAGATGCTCTTGTGGGATTGCATTTTCATTTAACTATACGCCTCCATATGCATGTGTGCTGGCTACGTCTTCACCGTCCACGGTGAGACCACGTTGTCCTCCTACCATGTGTGTCAGTATCTGCTTACGTTACTACCATCGTTGTCAATATCTCTCTGCACCCACACAAATTCCTGCACATCGATTCGTGGCTGAAGTGCCGCTGGTTCTGAGTGGTTCACACAGTGGCTATAAAAGACACACCAAAGTTCAGGCTCTGCTCTGTTCACTGTGTGGCGACTGTTGTTGAAGCTTTGTTGATGCATGCAAATCGACGCCTTGCAACCCAAGTGACCACTTTGCACTATGCATAGGCAGTGCATGCAACCTCCTAGTTTCCAGACGCCTCAGCGCCTCCGTTCACATGGAGATCATGTTCTGCACAACAGCTCCTCAGTAAAACTTTATTTGGGACAAAGTGTTTACAATTTTTTTAGGCCGTGCCTCAGTCGACATGTTACACGGGTGCCTGCATGCTTGTGCATGCATGCGCGTGCATGTCTGCATACTCGTGTGTGTACCTGCGTGAGCATGTGTGTTTGTGCCTCTATGTTCCATTTGGTGGAAAGTATGTTACAGTGCCATGAGTGCATGGAGTTTTAACAGGGGTGGCGCCAGTGGGAATCAAACCCCTAACCATGGCAGCATTATTGCCACAGGACCTCCACACGTATGCATGTGTGCCTGCCTGCGTGCACGTGTCTGCTTTCTCAACACGCATTCACACTGTGAGCAACATGATCAACAAGTCACCAGAAGTTGATTCATTTCCTACAGAGCTGAGCCGACGTGTGGACGATCAACAAGCGTGTAGGCTGAACAAAGTTGGCCAGAGCCGTCGACAGCCAATCAGATTTCCGTGTTTCTGTGTTTCCTCACTGATGTAATTTAGTTTCCTCGACAATAGTTCCACACGGAAAGTACAAAATGGACAAGAAACTGATTACAGCCACTCAAAGCTTCACCAAGACGACAGGAATAAAGTTTCAAAGGCGATGCTCGGAGAACATTCGCATCCATCGTCGGGGTCGATGAGCTCCGAGGCCGTTTTAATGGATTCTGCTGTTAATTTTCAATTACTGCTCCCTACTTAACACCTGCTAGCGAGCTACATCAACTCGTCAAAACGATCCCGCGTTGTGAACTGGCCACATTGTGACTATCCATTTACCGGTTGAAAACTTTGTAGCTGCAGGCGGCTACATAGATGCAACCGGAGCCTCTCGCGCCGCCCACAGTCAGCCAGGACATGCGTGGGTGTGTGTGTGCATGCGTCTGTGTCCTTAAGTGCATGTGTGTGTGTGTGTGTGTGTGTGTCTGTCCCACTCACCGCCGTGCACTGTCTCAGGAGGCAGGACTGTTTCATCCGGCCGGGCCCTCCGAACTTCTTCATGTCCTTGCAGAAGTGACACTCGCCGCACTCGGTCCGCATGCAGGCCTGGCAGCGCCGGCAGCGCGTCCTCCTGCGCCTCGCCCCCCCGCCAGCCCCGCCGCCCAGCGCCTTACTGCCCGACATCCCCAAACAAGTCAGCTGGGGGAGAGAGGGAGCCAACGCACAGGCACACACACACACACACACAGAATGCAAACGTGCACGCAGAGACACAAGCACGCCCGCAAACACACACACAGACATACAGGCGAGAGGTTAATAATGCACACAGTAACAAACAAGCAACCCTGTCTACAGCCTTTACTATCCCATATATCTCTATACTCTTGGGAGAAACGCTGTATAATGTATAAGCAAGCCGAGGAAAGGGGAAGGAGTGGAGATCGATAGAGAGAGAGAACAAAAACAAAATACACAAAGTCAGAGAGACAAGACAGGCACGAGTTGCCAATGTCTGAAATCAAATAGCCAGGTGCCTGTCTGACCCCTGGACTGGCTCGGGGATTTGTTGGCAGTCGTGAGCGGACGGTGACTCTGGTTCTGGTTCAAACAGTCGCCACCCGGGGCGGAAACATTTAGGATGGCGCTCTCTAAAACAAGCCGCTTCAGCAGTTGACCAACCCGCGTTGGGAAGACGTTTACCTCCACAAAATCTTGTTGCCTGTGAAAAGCAGCAGGGGAGTTTTGGGACTTACCAGGTACTGTGGCCTGTAGCCAAAAAGCAAAAAGTTCCCGGCCCTGTCGCCACCTCATCCCCCCTGTCAGGCTGCGGTTCAGAAGCTTCCTTTATATTTGGTTCCTTATATTATAAAATAAGCGACAAATTGTAAATATTGGACCTATGGTGGGTGCGACTTGCTGGCAGTTCAGCACCGCCGCTGCTCAATCAAAACCCCTCAAGTTGCCAAGTGCAATAAATGTTCAGGAATTGTTCTTGGTCGCGTTGGTGCAGAGGCGCATCGCAGAGCGCTTCACAGATTTGCGTATCAGCCTTTTTTTTTTTGCATGTGCTATGCTAATCTTATCTACGTCAGTTCGGCGTTGTTGTGCCGAGCGTCGACACACAGCAGGGTTCCTCTAACTTCCCCAGCCTGAGACGCTCACGTTCACCTGTACGCTGCCCCGGGGACTCAGGTGTACGCCATAGGTTTAGAAGGGTGAGGCTTGAAGATGACTGCCTGGCCCAGTCCCAGGGGAGGACAGCGCAACGGGCCGTACGGGATTTGAACCTAGCATTAATAGCAAGGTCACATTTGTGTCTGGATTGTGTTTAGTTAAACGAGACTGTAAATACACCCAAGAAGGACTGGAAATTGATTTTCCTCAACCACTAATGGAAGTGGTTAGTTAAACTGCATTCCTTCTTGGGTATGCTTACATGTACCTTGGTTTGGAAGTGGTACAGAGTCTTGTCCTGATAGAATATTGAAGAGAATCACAATCTCAATGACAGACTGCCAAGCCTACATAAGGACTGATCAGAGACCTGCTCTTAAAAGAAATCAAGTGTTCAGAACTCAATGAAGGGAAATAGGACGTGGCGAAGTCCTTAACACAGAGTTCAAAAGAGCAGTGGCGGTTGAGAAAAGGAGAAACGCTGAAGGCAACAGCTCTCTTTTCATATGACTGTCTGTCTGCCTGTCTGTCTGTCTGCCTGTCTGTCAGTCCTTCATCCCAGTCTCCAATTTTTGAGAGGTAGGGCAGAGAAAGACAGGAAGACAGTAGACAGGAAGGGGGGTGACACTGCAGAAACAGAATGATTAAAGTCCCTCACATAGGAACATAATCTAATGAAATCACTACAGCCATTTCAATCTAGCCTCCCTTCTTCAAGCTGCTTTCCAGAAATTAACTCATGCCAAGGGCTGTCTAGATGGTGGGTGTGCTTGGCCACAGTGGGGCTTATACCTGCAACAACTATACACGTATTACAATAAAGGCATTCTTATACAACGTTGGCATCACTATAAGAAGTGGGCAAGCTGATAAGTTTTATCATAAGTATCCACAAAAAACACTACGTACCAGGTAGCTTGCTTAGCAAGCTAAGGTAGTGAGCTAATGTTGGGTAGTCCACTGGTCTGGAAATGTGTAACCAATTAAACATGTCTCCAAATAAACAGGATTGCATTGTGCTTATTAATTGTATGGGACATTGCCACACTGTGCGGACTCACAAATTTACGGCCTGTAGCGTAAGACTGAACAGAGGTTACAAAACCATCAAGCTAGCTAACATAAGTTAGCTGCCCAAGAATAATGAAGATGCGCATCTGGCACCACTTGCAAGATAGCTACTAGCCAGCTAGCTACTTCACTCAAGTCTATAGTAACCTACATTTAGCCGATGCATGCAAACACAACAATGTTAGCAGGCAGATACAAACGTAACCTATATCAGTTCTCAAATTAACAGTCACACACTAATGAAATAACACACACTATCTCCCTCCTCCGTAATCTATCAAGGTACGCTCGCTAACATTAACGTTAGCTGGCTAACTATTATCCATTCGCCCCACTGCAATATGCTTCCTCTTTCATTACAGCTCAGCATCTTAAAAAAAACCCAAGTGGCAGATGGATGATCGTAAAATCTGTGTGATGGTGGAAAGGCAAAATGCAAGCACTAACCTCTTCGTATCAAGTCGCATACTCCTTGGTCGCTCATTAGAAATAATATTAGCCAACAGTTAGCCAACGTTAGCTTTGATTGAGCCAGCTAGCTGTCCGCTTCCTTGTTTCTTTCTCCCTGCCAGGCTGCTGTTAGTAACTCCCCGTGCGAGACACGTTCACATGCGTTCCATGTTGTTAGCTGGAATGTATCGGCTAGCTCGCAGGCTAGCCTACCCTTCAAGCTTATCCCCTATGTATCTAAATGTCTCCGGTACAATGATTGCCAAACTGATCGATAGCGATAAATTGAGGGGCGCAATACTGTGTCGTGCCCATTCACTTTGCTGCTCCTTTCTCTGACCCCCTCTCTCCTCGCTTCTTGCTCTGTATCGCACGTCTTACAACGTGTTCTTCCTGGGGGCTTCAAAACATGTAAAATGGCTAATTGTGACTGGAGACGTTTTGTGAAAAACAGATACAACCCTCCGCAGCTCCTAACATCCACTGGCGGATTTCTGGTAATTGCAGTGAAAATGGTCAAAATGAAAGAGAAATTATGAAAAGCGCTGATGGTGGCTATTGTTCTCGTTTTCTATTGTGTGGCGGCTGTTGTGTGTTTTTGGGAGAGATTGTGTGTCAGCTGGCTGACAACATCAATACGACACGTTTAATCCCCCGTATTCACATTACATCACATAGGTGACTATCGCTCTCCATTTTTGCCTTGGAAAAAAATAAAATAAATAAATAAATATAGTAAATAAAATATGGGGAGCAAAAATATGCACGCCCCTCCTCTTTAAGACGTCAAGAGCGTCAGATCCAAAGGCATTCTGGGAGTTGCAGTGTCATAACTCTGTAGCGCTCTCTGTGCGAGAGAGAGAATGAATCTGTCCGTCTGTCTGATTCATCTGACATTAGAAAATAAACACACACAAAAAAAATCACTCACACAACTTGGATGTAGAGTTTTAAAGCCCGAACCGGAACTGCTAGGGTTAGTTTCGAGTTTGGTTTCTATAATAATGAGGAAAAATAGTTTGAGTGAGACTTCAGGCTTGGGCTCACAGAAAGCATCATCCATTGAGTTTGGTTGGGGTTCAGGGAGACATTTGGGGCCTTGAGCTGGAATATATCTCTACCCAGTTCTTAGAAGCTTAATCATCTCTCTGTTTTTCAAGAAGATTTCTAAGACATGTTTTGCTTTGCAAGATAGGAAAGTTGGGTTGACTTTCAACACAGGTTTCAAACCCATGTTGTCACAAGTACATGCATGTGATTTAGCCCAGGACAGCCCATGTTCATTTCCTTCAAGCCCTGTTCTGATGCAAATCTACTTTCCCTTTCATTACTTTGAACATGCAGCATTTTATGGCTTGGGTTAGGTTTGGTTAAAGTTATGTGTCTGTGTCTGAACCTGGTCAGGTCGCAGTTTATACATGTTTGAGAACTTTTAAAGTCTAATTCCATCAGGGAGACTCTGAGACACACATAGTTGAACCCCTATTTTGTGAGGGAGACAACCTAACCTGCCTCAAGTTTCAAGATGTTTATTTGTCACATACACACACGGGGTGTGCAGTGACATGAAAGCCTATAATAGCCTATAGTCTCAGCCTATAATAACGAATATTTTCAGGACAAATGTTTTTATAATACCTAAACAATGGCTTTGGGTGGGGGATCTGCCGCCAGTAAAATGCTAGTGGTGGTTGGTAACTTTATCTACTTTACTAGCCACTTTGGTGAGGAACCAAAAAGTGTTTGGAGCTTCCTTTCTGCTTTTAAAAATCAGTTTGCCTGGTGAAATAGGTAAAGTAGCGGGTGGGTACTGGCAAAAAAAAACTTCGCTTCCTGTCCTGTTGACAATATTTATATTCTAATGTAATAACAAAACTAATATAAAAGAAGCACATATGTGAAACAAAACATAGGATGCGAGTGTTTTCTGAACTCCCTCCCTCTCTCCACACTTTGCCCTGCTAGCTAACAGGCTAGGCTAGCTCACAGCTACAGCAGTCTTCCCATATTGTAATTAGTTGAGACGCACCGGCTCCAACAACATTACGGTGCTGTAGAGTGATTTGGCTCTCCAAATTTTCAAGACGAAAAAGCTAGGCCACGTATACCGAAGGGACATAAATATAGGTACTCAATTATCAAATAACTGAAGATGATTAAGCTCTTTTCCCTGAAGCAGCAGAAGAAAGACGAGGAATCTGCTGGAGGAAACAGAACAGGAGCCGGGGGTAAAAAAGCAAGTGCGGCCCAGCTTCGAATACAGAAAGGTAGGCTAGTTAACGGTACGGCTAGCTGGTCAGTTAGCCGTGCCTACCTGACTGACTAGTTACTTCTAAACCACAGGGTAACAAGGACCCCCTTGGCATCTACTCAATACTGACATGTCCACTTACATAGTTGAAACATAAACACAATATACGCGGGGCATTATCGCAAGACACGGGGGCTAGCAAGTAAGCTAACTTTAGCTTGAAATGCTATTGGCTAACGGTAGCTAGCTTGTGCTATATTTGAAAACAAAACCCAAACGTCGCAACCAACTAGTTGGAGGCTAACCCATATCAGATCGTTTTAGCTGGCCACGTAGCCTATGCTAGCCAACACTAAATAACACCATTAGGGGCTGACTTGTCCGTTGTCAAAATCCAGAAACACATTCATGGCTACTGTACTGCTAGCTAACTAGCTTACATTTGGCAGTACCATCAAATCAAAACGTCAGGATTCATAGAGTAACGTTAGATGAGCTGGTTAGCTACCGGGAGGTAGCTTACAACTAGCTAACTTGCTAGGGCAGCTTACTGACAATTGTCTGTAAACTGACAAACTTCTCGTCCACACCTGATCAGGTTTTATGAAGCTGAAGAATATTTTAATTGTCAGTAAACCATCCACTCATACGATCATTGTAGTTCCTGCAATGGTCTTGTATGACAGGACCTCAGTGGACGCCTTGTTTTTTTCTGATCGTTATTCATTTCCTCTACTTACTACTTACTTCAGTTTATTCAGTTCAGTTCAGTTTATTGAGCTATGAAGATAAGAGAGCTTAGGGGTAAGTTGTCATTCTGTCTTGTTCAACATACATATTGACGGATTGTGATAGTGATAGTGGCTAGTGATAACTAACAATGTGTCCCATACAAGTAAGGAATCATTAGCAAAATACCCACTTAAAATGCCCACAGGAGCTGGAACAGAATGAGATGCATTGCCTGAGTGTCATCACGTCTGACGACTGGCAGGTTAGACAGTGGCACGCATTGTCTTGGCCCTTTCCTCGGTCCCCTCGCCTGTAGTTGATTGGGTTGTGTGGTTGGGCTCACAGGTTCCAGGACACCGGATCACTTCCTGTTCCACACAGCTCCTTCACCTGGGGGGAGAGATATTTACACAGGATCTGATGTAATCTATGTTGTAACTGCCTATGTAGAAAACCTGACTTATTACCTGATGATATTGCAGGACACAGGGTGGGTGAGAGCAGGCATGCCATTGGGGTTATTACAGATGTTTCATTGAATTAGGCCTGTGACAGCTGCAGTGCCACCACTCTTCATGAGTTATGTGGGTTCTGTTATGTTCAGTGACCCAAGGGTATGTGGCATAAACATGTCCAGTCACCTCAGTTCTGTGAAAGTCTTTGAGTGAGGGAACAAAGAAGTAATTTCCCACCTTGGTCATTACCAGAATGTAAGGACTTTATACATCACTGTACACCAAAGTGTAGATTATAGATTATTACATTACATTGTAGTTTACATCTAATGGATAGGGTGCATTAAGTTGGCGGCCATCTGATTTGTTGTAATTTTCCATCCCACATTACAAAGAGTTAAAATGGCTACTCGGAGTCAGATGTCTTGACGACTTCATTGACTGTTCAAAAAAAAATCTGACCGACCACGCAGACGTGCATGCAGATAAAATGTACTTGACTGAGGTTTTGGCGTCTCACAGATGTTTTCCTCAGAGCCACTGTGAGGAAATGAAACCAACGTTTCTTGGCAACAGTGTCTGGTGCATGCTAAAGTTTACCAGCCACTTTCACTGCTTTACCAGTCACAGGTCCTATTCATTTCTTCCTAATAGAATAGTTTGTCCAAATGACAGCTGGCTACCTGCCACAGTGGCTGGTAGTCCGGTAGAGCAGACACAGCCGAAGATTAAGGAGCATGTGACAGAGTTACCAGCCTGGTCACTGAGGCCCTATACTGCCAGCTTTTTACGCAGCATTGGTGTTGCAGTAATGTTGAGGCTCACCTCAAACTTGCCAGCTCAAAATTAGGAGCTGTAAAATTCTCACTTGGACGGACTGGAAGTACTGAAAGGCTCCAATCCAGCAGCTTGCATCTGGTCTATTCAGTGCAGATAAAGATGACAGGTGCTCTGTCCGGGGGTCTGCTACGCCTTGCTGCGCATGCTGATAAGTAGACTTTCAGTATAATACATTTGAAATGTTGAAAAGTTTTTGTGTAGGTTAGTGTTTTCTCTCTCCAAAAAGCAGGGTACTGAAAAAGTCACTGTTAGATAATTTGGCTAAGCAGAAATCAGAAAAACATAAACGTGAAAACTAATAGTGCAAACACCTTCCCATAATCCTGTGTGACAAGAATGACGGTAAAATTAACCATCACGCAAAACTTCAACAACCTGCTGACTCATGTCAGTGTTTTCCTGTGTTTTCATCTGCTTTCACATAAACTTTACATATTCTTTCACATACTCTGATAACTGGAAGTTCATTGGTGATTCTTCTAAGACACGAAGAGATCATAAGCACCTGATGTTGCCGCACTAGAAAATATCCCCAAAGGTTTCTGTGAAGGATCCCCACATGTTGGAGGTTCATGAAACCTTTATGAATCAAGGAATCCTGTGGTTCCTTTATGGTTGCACCACGTGGTTGTGTATTTAATCTGGCGCTGGGCTGGCCTGATGTTGTCTTACCTCATCACTCACCTTCTGTTGTCTCTGTTTATGTCTCTCTCAGACATCAATGAGCTGAACCTGCCAAAGACGTGTGAGATCAACTTCCCTGACGACGATGACCTGCTCAACTTCAGACTCATCATCTCACCAGACGAGGTGTGTGTATCAGTATGTCCCTTACCATGCATTCACACTGTTAGCAACCTGGTCGGTGAGTCAGTCTATTCCGGACGATGGTGGTTTGATTGCATCTACGTCGTAGTCTTGTGCAGCTATAAAGTTTTGAACTTTGGTATTGCCTTTCACAATGTCACATTGTTTTGATGAGTTAATATAGCTGGATGGCAAGCCCAAATAAGGTAGCACTAATCAAAAATAAACTCAATAAAAGTACTGCAGTTGACCCCAGTGATGGATGCAACTGGTCTGGTTTTTAGACTCTTATTCCTGTAGCATTGTGTGGATGTAATCAGGTTGTGATGAATTGTTCATGAAACAAAACATGGGTAGGGAAACAAGGAAGTGTGGAAATCGCTCAGACAAAGTTCAGCCATGTGAACATTTTGTCAGCCAACAAGCTTGTTGAGCGTCCTCACATGGGCCAAGTGTCCCTGGTCGCTCAGATCCATTGGAAATGAATGGACCTCTGGTGGGGTTAGGGTCTTCGCTTCAGCCCTGCCTAAGGACTTTGTTTCTATCAGTTTCAGTAGAGAGGTTTTGTGCCACACGGTCTGACTGCTGTTTGAGGGAAATGCTGCTTCTCAGGAAACTATTTTTTCCATTCATATCATATTGACTGTAGACTGTACATGGCACTGCTGGGAAACTAAGGCACATTATGAGTTATGAATCATCTTAAGACCTTTTGTCTACCAAATAATGTAGAATAAATTGTGTTTGCGACTGACTGACAATATATTGTTTGGAAAGAAACTTCATATATACAAAGAAGTATTCAGTCACTTGTGTTCACTCTGTATTGTTCCACTCATTCACACAGCAGGGTTTCAACATTCACTGGTGTAAAAAAAACCTAGACATGCAGACACCAACAGAAGAATAAGCTTCAACTGCTACCTAGATCACCAATAGTGAGGAGGTCAAGGGTCAGAGCCTCAGGTCATGTGTTCTAGAGACGTGTTATAGTGTTCAGTACGTCTGGATGAGCTGGATTCAACAAGCCTCTTTGTCTTGCAGGGCTTTTACAAAGGCGGCAAGTTTGTCTTCAGCTTTAAGGTGAGAAGGATCAACTTATTACGTCTCACTCTCACTGTCTCACTCTCACCGTCTGCCTGTCTCACTCTCACCGTCTGCCTGTCTCACTCACACTGTCTGCCTGTCTCTCTCTCTCTCTCTCTCTCTCTCTCTCTCTCTCTCTCTCTCTCTCTCTCTCTCTCTCTCTGTGTGTGTGTGTGTGTGTGTGTGTGTGTGTGTGTGTGTGTGTGTGTGTGTGTGTGTGTGTGTGTGTGTGTGTGTGTGTGTGTGTGTGTGTGTGTGTGTGTGTGTGTGTGTGTGTGTGTGTGTGTGTGTGTGTTTTAGGTAGGACAGGGTTACCCCCATGATCCCCCCAAGGTAAAGTGTGAGACGATGGTGTACCACCCCAACATCGACCTGGAAGGAAACGTCTGCCTAAATATCTTAAGGTACACACACACACACACACTCATACCAACTCCTAAAATTAGGATAATTCAGTTAAAAATGTGATAGAAACATCAAAATAACAATACATGCACAGTTTGTAAAACCAAACAAATGTCAGTGTTGTGGCAAAATTTGTATCCCCTAAAAAAAACGCGTGTCCCTGGTGGTGAGTCGTTCTGTTCATTACGGGGCAGGCGGGTCACTTTCAGTTTCATGTTCTGAAAACGTCTCACAGACACTTCTTGATGGGTCAAGTCAAGAGAAGTGACGTCGTAGTCATGGAAACGAGCATTGTGGCAAGGGCATTAGCAGAAAGATTGGAATGTTCAGCATTATGACAAGTGATGACATCATAGTCACTAGAGTGCAGGCTGCCGGCTGTCGGCCTGCTGGGAAACAGTTACAGGAACGAACATTTCTTTGTTTGTGTGATCAAATTATGGGCCGACCATTGTTGAACAAGATGATAAAGTCATAAAAGTAGAAAATAGGCTTCATACCATATTGCTAGAGAATAGAACAGTCAGTCACAGCTCTTAAAACAGATTCAAGATTTCAAGATTCAAGATTCAAGAGGTTTATTTGTGAGGTTTATTTGTTATTTGTCAGCCAGCGGTATAGAGATTTTATTTTTTTACTATTCAAAACAGAGCGGCAGGCAAGTTAGCCCAGACTCATGTTTTATATTGGACCCCCATGAGTTGTATTATCCTCCTTGTTGAGCTCATAGAATCACCACACTGCTGACATGTTTGTTTCCTTGTATTTGTATTTCAAAATCCGATGAGTTTTACTTCCTGGAAAACGATATATTTTTAGTGGTTACCAGTAGGTAACCTCCCCAACCTCCCTTCAAATAAAACCTGACTCCGTCGGCCACCTTTGAACAGTCCATCCCTGCCTTTTGCCCCAACAACCTGTTGGAACAGGAAGTACATCACCTTAAGGAAGATGCTCTCAAAATGCGGTTTCATTGTGACCTTAGAAAACCTGAGTAACGTTTGTCTCATTTAACACAAAGACTGTCAATCAAATGTTGAAGGGCTGTAGGACGAGTTTGAGATTCAACCTTGAGATTCATCATGTGTCTAGTATACCAGAGAGGCTGGGCTGGGCCTCGAACGGTGGAAGTGTTTGTAACTGTTGTCTCTTGTTCACAGAGAGGACTGGAAGCCTGTGTTGACAATAAACTCCATCATCTACGGCCTACAGTATCTATTTCTAGTGAGTTGTTGTTATTACCACTAATCCTATGGATCTGAACATCCACATCCCAGATTATTCCTGACTCCTCTGTTCTCCCCCCTCCCCCCCTCCCCCCTCCCCCCCCCCCCCCCCCCCCCCCCCCTCCAGGAGCCAAACCCAGAGGACCCGTTGAACAAGGAGGCGGCGGAGGTCCTGCAGACGAACCGGCGGCTTTTCGAGCAGAACGTCCAGCGCTCGCTGCGGGGGGGCTACGTGGGCGCCACCTACTTCGAGAGGTGTCTTAAATAACTCGGCGTCCCACCCACCAACCCCCCCCCCCCCCCCCTTACCCGTCAACCCTCCCCCTCAGCCAGCCCCGCCCCCCGCCCTGCACCCCCCCATACACCTTTACTACTCTGCCCTGCTCGCCAGCAGCAAGCAGAAAGCAGAAAGCAGCACGCCAGAAGACGCTTTCCTGTTTTAAAACAAAAAAGAAGAAGAACCCCCCCCCCCCTCCTCTTCCTCCTCCTCTTCCTCCTCTCCCCCATTTCTCTCTATTCTACTTCCAAGACGCATTCGTTTACCGTTTACACACCACTGGGGACGCCGACCCACAAC
This sequence comes from Hoplostethus mediterraneus, assembly GCA_034670385.1. Classification (NCBI taxonomy): domain Eukaryota; kingdom Metazoa; phylum Chordata; class Actinopteri; order Trachichthyiformes; family Trachichthyidae; genus Hoplostethus; species Hoplostethus mediterraneus. The sequence goes on from JAXDDW010000053.1 coordinate 2,255,095, forward strand.
ACACACACACACACACACACACACCTGACTGACTCAAAACGATGGCCGATGGCGGCGGATGATGAGGATGAAGATGAAGATGAGGGCCGGGCGGAAGCAGGGAGGTGGGCGGGGCTAGCGGGGTGGAAAGGGATACCAAGAAGAAGATGAGGAGGAGGAAGAGGCGGCGGGTGTGGGTGGTCAGTGAATGTTGCTCGAGTGAGACGACAATTCAGTAAATGCCACTACGGTGATGATGACGACGCCCACATGAGTATTTTTTAATTTCTTTTTTGTGTGTGTGTGTGTGTGTGTGTGTGGAGAAGAGACATGCCAACTGACCCACCCATTGACAGACAGACAGACTGACAGACAGACAGACACATACCTACAGACATGTCTCGCTCCCTTTCTACTTAAAGACTCGCTGGTGTTTTATGTATGTCTGTATGTTAAGAGCATTCAGTGAGCACTCCTGAACGGGAGCTACCACACACACACACTCACACACACTGACACACACACACACACACACACACACACACACACACACACACACACTCAGAAACAGACAGACATGCCATAGACAGACACAGACACTGACACAGATCTAGATCTAGAATTACAAGATCAGTAATGTCAGACGGACAGGGCTGCTGTTTGAAGGGGAGATCTATGTGTTTTGTTTAATGGGGGTACTGGGGGGAGGGAGGGAGGGGGGGGGGCAAGGGGGTGGGGGTGGGCGGGCATTGGATTTTCGTGGGGGGTGGGGAGGTAATATAGGGTGAGGTCATGGAGGGGAGGGGCTTAAAATGTTACAATTGTATTGTGTATATTGAAACCCCAGCTGTTCACATTGACTGCAATATGAATTATGTTAAATAAAATATGAACTTGAATGATTATATTATATTGTAACGTCCATATACCGTATTTACCAGCCCAGTGAAGACCGAGGGCAGTGGGAGGCTAGCCAAACATGATGGCAGTAAAACAGACTTCATCACCGTAACTCACCTGATCGCTGAGCCTCCTGCAGCCTGCCGAGGCTCCGATCACTCCCGATCACTCCCGATCACTCCCTAACACACTCCAACGCTTCAAAAACATGTTTGTGATTCACTTCTGGGCCCATTTTATTGTTCGGCGGTGTATTTTTCTGTTTCCTGTCCTGGTCAGACAGACATTCTGGGAAACATAGTATATCACCAACTGAAGTAGAAGGTAGACGAGGCAGATTGAGGGAAAGTCACCTGATCACAAAATAACTCCTGGAACGCATCGATCAGCACAGATTGATCAATAACAGCGGAGGAGGATCTGAGGGGATTTTTCCTTTCATTCTTTAAATTGAAATGAGAATCCATCAACGCTTCTTTCTTTGCCTTTGATTGAATGCTGTGTGATCAATGACCACGCCTGATCGGTTTCCTCTCAGAACGCCACGGGATCCTCGTATTGATCTCAGCTGAAGTGCGTTGCGTACCAAGTGTGATCCTGGCCTCAAGAGGTGTTGATCTAAATCCCCTGAATGCAGGTTGAGTGAGCTTCACCTTTTCCTCACGAGCGTTAATTTGACTTCTCGGAGAACCTGATGAAGTCGTTTTTCACATCTCACAGCCCAAATGGAAAGAATCTGACCACACAAGGAACGCCGTCGGATTATCACTCAGTTTATTTATTTTGCTTCACACTCATCCAGTTACACCGTTGACCCAGTGGGGGCTTCCCAGTCCAACCAGTCTGGGGGGGGTCAAGTGCTTTTCTCCAAGTTGTTGATGAATCTTGGTTTATTGCTGATGGAGGTGATGCTCCTCATCCAGCCCCCCCTGCCCCCTCTGAATGTTGTTGTCAAAAGTAATGCATGTATTTGTAAAATCTGCCTTATTAAAGCGTTGGCATTCATGCTGTGATACCGATGGATGTCGCTTGTTGGTTTACCCAGCCAGCCCGTCTACCAGGTCTACAGGTACACTGACAATAAAGAGGTCTTCTTCCTGGGTAACCCGAGTTGATCACAAGCCGATCGATTTATTGTTGGGACGTGAAAACAGTCTAGACAAGAAGGTGGGCGAGTCAAGCTGACTCAGAGGGAAGCTATGACCGCCGGCGCTGCCTCAACGCCACGCCTGGCCGACACTCAACACCGCGACTGATCACAGGGAGAGAAACGAGTCTGTTGACCCTCCGGCCGGATTCGCCCGGGTACGAGAGGGAGATCTGGTTTGTAACTCTAACCGGGGGAAACCACGTGAAATCTGATTTCTTTTTCCTTGTTCAGACAATCGGGAAGTGATCTGATTTCTCTTTGTGTTCATGAAGCTTCATTGCTGGTTTGAACATGAATAAGCTGTTGGATCTGAGCCAGACAGCTTTCCACCTGGTGACTCCTCTACAGTGTAAGATAGGATCATACACAAGTTCATTAAAATGTAAACAGATTTACAATTTTTGTTTATAATAAAATTAATAAAAATGTATACAAAATATAAATGTTTTAAATATAAAGGCATGAGAGCAGCGTTTGATGTGGATGTCCGGTCCATGTTGAAGACCCTGGCTGTGGTCGGGACCGCGACGCCACCACCGGCTTTGTTTACACTGTCGTACTGAGGCTTGTCTGACCTATGAGACACCTGAATATGAGTGTTTGCCTTGTAATGTGTTGTAAACCCTGGAGTTGTTTTGTTCTGATGTCTGACTCCAGTCCTCCTCATGATATTGTGCAGATCTGCTGTAGCTCAAGACCCTCGAGCGTCTTGGCTGTCGCGTCCCATCACAACCTCACCTCGGCATTGTACCAAAATAGACGCTGTTGCACCAAACAACACTTCCATCTCATCAGAAATATGAAAGATAGATTGTCAGATGTTTGACAAGCCAGACCAGGTATAATATGGAAGCATATCAAGACCAAAACGAGATTAAGTGACGTCTCTTCTTCCAAAATATTAGGTGGCACAAAATTAAAACAAATGATGGTACAAATGATGGTACTTTTTAAAAGGATGGTAGGTATCGAGTCATTGGTTGGCAAAATGATGTTATATTTTCTTTCTTTTCTGCTGTTTTTTGTTTTAGAAAGTAGTGAGCAATGAACTTCAGGTACGTTTTTTTTTTTTTTTACCCCAAACAAGATATGACATGAGTGATAATAAATCTATGGTTGTTAACTGGGAAATAAATAAGCAGGAGAGGCAGGATGGAGGAAGAATAACCACTTTGTTTTTTTTGTCTTTCACAGCCGTTGACACAGTGAGCCGTCCACAGGTAAAGCAGGAATAAAGACAATGCAGCGAATTTTAGTTTCTTTAAACAATTACTGGTCATGTGATGAACATTTATAGATCAGAGGGAGAAACACACAGATGAACGTCCACAACCTTTACAATTAGTCAGTGATATTTATTACATTTGTCTATTTAACATCATTGTTGTGAATCCTAAAAACAGAGTTGGTGGTTTCCATGCAATAAGTTATCATCTCTCTCTCAACCCCTCCATCATCGTCATTCAGGTGGTCTAACACTCCCTCTCTCTAGGTAGACTAATACCAGTCAGCGTCCCCCGTCTCCCTCCACCTCCCTCCATCACCCTTTTCTTTCTTCCTTCACTCATACAGGCCATCTGAACCAGGTTGTTGTGGTGTGTCTGTAGATCATCCAGTAACTCAGTAAAAGTGATCAGTGTGATCAGGTAGATTTGTCTCCAGATGTAGGTTACTGTGACTCGGTAAACAAGACAGTGATGGTTAGCTGACCAGATGGTTAGCTAGCTAACAAGCTACATCATCTAAACACTAAATCAATCAGATGGATCAGTGATGAAATGATCAGTTCCCAGTCAGAAATTAACCGTCTGTTGAAGCGGACAGAAATACAACCAGCTGTTCAGAGCTGAGGACCTCCAACATGGCCGCCAGCAGGAGAATCTCTCTCTCTTCTCTCTCTGACCAGAAAGTGGGAGCTTCCTGTCTCATGACCTTTGACCTTTCCCCTCCTTCCCTCCCTCCCCCACTTCTTTTTGTCATTGATTCATTCATGCAGGCTTGTGTACTGTGTTGTCATCAGGACCAGGGGCACTTCCTTGTCCCCTGTGCCCAGCAAGGGGAACATCCTTTCGGTGAACTCCGGCCCCGTGAAGCTGTAGATCTCGGAGCCCGTCTTGGCGTTGTAAAACGACACCTGGCCCTCCTCCATGTCCAGGAACACGCCCACCCGGCGTAGCCTCGGTGAACTCTTCACCTGGAGGTTGGGTAGAAAGAGGAGGTTGTTCTTTTTAAATGCCCTACAAATACCTTATTACTGTAAGTTCAACCTCGTCTTCTGGAGCTGAGGTCCTCAAAACAGTTAGATAGTGATACGAAGGTAATCAATAAGAAATAAATATAAGAAATAAAGCAAATCAGATGAGTAAGATTGAGATTTAAGAGTTAGAGGAATAAAACAGGCAGATATAAGAATATTGGTAAAAAAATAAATATATAAAAACCTGTAAAATGTGTTTTAAGACGACATGATTCGAAAAATGTCTGATTTTGTTTCAATTAAGCGTGGCCTTATTGTCAATGAGCATGAATGCATGAAGTTGTCGTCAATATCAACATCAGTTTTTAATACACAATAATTAATATCATATATGTAATATGGCAAACCACAACTAAACCTCCCTAACTAACTAACCAACCAACCTTGGTGAGGGGCGGGTTGGTGAGGGCACGCAGTTGACTCCCGCTCCACCAGAGGGCGTGGTAGCCGTTGGAGGGACTCATGTCGAACAGGCCCTTCCTCTGGGCCGACTCACGGACCACGCCCAGCTTCCAGTCCTTATTCTCCCCAACACACACCTGAGAGGGAGGGGGGAGACTCGTCAGCCTTCAATTGCAGGTATACAGAAGTTGACCTGCACATCAATACTAGCTAACTGCCGATCAAACCCCTGGCCCTCACCCTAGGGGCCCTTAGCGTACCCTTTAACCCCTCCTAAACTAGGGCCAGAGGCACCAACAGCTGATCTAGCCCTTAACCCTTACCGTGCCCTGTGACCCCCGGCCCTCTCACCTCCCAGTAGTGGCGTCCAGACTCGTAGCCCTCCTTGCTGATGACGCAGGACCAGACGTCGTAGCGGTGCTGGCTGTTCCTGTAGAACTGGAGCTTCTCGCCTCTCTTCACCTGCTTCCTGTCCTCCGAGAGGATCAGGAAGGGGTACGCCGTCACGGGGTTCAACGTCACGTCCTCTGCAGACAGGAAGTACAGTCACACGGAGGATGGAATAAAAACATAACCGGAGGATTGAGGATGAAAGGCTTAAGGTTAGAGGTTCAGAATCAGCATCCTCAAGGTTAGGAGAAGCTTTATAACCACAAGGTGGCTGGTTAAAGTCCTTCGATCAACTAGTAAAATCTGGGCAGGGAAGTTAAACAAGAACTCCTCTTCTCAACAACTATCACCGAGGTGCCCTTGAGCAAGGCACTATAACTCCTCCAGTGGAGCTGCTCAGTGGCCACCAGTAGCAGACTGGTTGTACTGGGAAGCTCCCAGGTGTGAATGTGTGGAACTGTATGAATGTGAATGAGGGAATAGCTGGGAAAGTGCCACAGGATCCTCCCGGGTCAACCTCTGGATAAATAAAGGTGAAGTACTCACCCATGTAGAGTCGGATCTTCTTGAGCCCTGCAGCAAAATGGCAGAATGTTATTTTAGGACCTGCTGCTATAGAACAACACGGTGAGGACGCTATAATAACACTATTTAAAGAGGCTGACAGACGTACCTGAGCCTGGCTTGATCTTCTTGAGATCTGATGGGGAACAAAGAACCAAAGTGAGTCATTCACTCTTAACTCATCGCTTTCACGTATAAAAAGATTATAACCCAAACCCTACATAGGACAAAAACACATTTTTAAGCATCAGGTTGAAGATTTAGTCATTGTTAACTTGAAAACCAAGTTCAAACTAGATTAATACCATTCAGGGGATGGTCTATGACCCACCTCTCAGAGACCACTGGCTCTTCTTCATACCGGCACCGTTGCCCCTCACACTGAGCATGCTCTCACTCATGAGCATGCCCTCGCCGGACGAAACTGGAACACAGAGCACACCACTTCATTTCACCCACACATACAGTATGTGAAGGCATGTGGATTGAATCTACCCCTACTCATCCAGAGAGCTGCAGCCTGCCTCGTCAACTCCCCCAAAGTCTCCTCTCCCTGGCGGCAGGGTGGCCTAGAGGTGAGTGAGGTTGTCCACCAAAACCTGGTGATGGCGAGCAACGCTACTGAGAGAGCGGCGCCTCCATACCTCTAGACAATGTTCTCAAACCTCTTTATTCTAATAGGGCTTTCAGGTCATGTAACACCCTCTGGCAGCCATATTGGAGGTCTTCAGCTCTTGCAACATCTTTGCTACGAACATCTAAATGTACAACTGTACAAAATGTACAATGACCCTTGCACTCCTCTGGTTGCTGGTAATGTTGGTGAACTTGTTTTACAGAAATGTACATTTGACCAAAACCTAAATGAATGTAAAGATATGACAGTAATCGTGTCCAGTGGTCAACTCACTGGAGCCTCGGGAGCCCAGGGAGCCCCTGGAGGCCCTGGAGCAGACCTCTCCCATCCTGATCTCATCCATCTTCTCCTTCACCTCCGCCAGCAAGCTCTTCACCTCCCCCAGCTGGAAATGGAGGGAGAGCTGCGACTCCTCATCCACCTCCTCCTGCAGGTCAGAGTCTACAGCCAGAGGAGCCGTGGCCTCCTCAAAACTCTGGGGAGGAGAGTAGAGGAGGTGGTGAAGAATATGGCACCAATAATGGTAAATACTACATGGTGTTGCTCCGTTCTCACCTGCAGGAAGCCTATGTGATCCTGGCTGGTGGCCTGGGCCTCCAGCGTGGCCCTCCTCTCCTTCAGCTGGCTTAGCTCCGCCTCCAAACGGCCGGCTAGCCGCTCGCCGGTCGTCACCACAGAGCCCCGCTTGTCCTGGATCCCGTCGACCAGCTCAGAGTGGATCCTGTCCAGGGAGCGAGACAGTTGATCTAGGAGATGTTCCACCTCACCTTGCTCCCCATCCGCATAGCTCTGGAAACACATCAACACTAGTTCATCACACGGCCTCCTCCGGTGACCGGATCATCCCGTTCAAACTTCCCAACCGCTCTGAAAAGGGCTGATGTGATGGGTGATCTCCACCGGTCACAATCCCAATCAAGTTTCAGGCACGGTGCAGGTTGTACAGCAGTGCTTCTCTTCCATCGTGACCCAACAGTTTGCAGGTTTTCAGTCCTGCCAAACACCTCGCTCTGGTTGAAGGTCCGTTGATCGGTGAGATCAGCTGCTGTAGTGTTTGGTTGGAATGCAAATCGACAGACTTCTGGGCCACATGGCCGAGATCCTCTGGTCTTACAAACTGTTATTCATACTTTTATCTCATCTAACATCTCATCTAACTGTAATTAGCTGTACACCTGCTTAGGAATCTTGCTAGACTGCTATTAGTCCAGATTCCTCATGAGGTCCAAAAAGATATTACATGTTAGATATAGACATATGACTCCTGTTAGCTGCCCTTCACCGGCTTCCCGCTCCTTTTAGGATTGATTTTAAGATTGTACAAATCACTTTGAAGGCACGTGCAGGCCTGGCGCCCAACTATGTTTCAGAGCCTTTAACCCGTTTGATCCTCTGGTCCAGATCGCTTCTCATCGCAGAATTAAAGACTAGGGGCGATCGAGCATTCGCCATCAGGGCCCCTAAACCCCGGACCGACCTGCCTGAGGTGATCAGGCTAGCCAGCTTGGTGTCATCTTTTAAAAACACTTTTTTTTAAATGTGCTTTTAGTTGATATGCAATGTCGACATTGTCCCTGCTTTAATTATTCTTTCCTAATATTTTGGATGTTTTGATCCCTTCTGTGCCAGGGTGTCTTGTATGTACTTTACCTCTTCATCTCAGCTGTCCTTTACTCCTATGAGGCACCTTGTCAGTCTAAGTCGCTTTGGATAAAAGCGTTTGCTAAATGACTAATGTACTGTTTTGATACGTGCTGTATAAATAAAGTTACTACTACTACAGTAGAGAAGCAGGCTTGTGATAAAAGTCAGTTTTACCTTGATGCCCTTAAGTCTCTCCTTCAGCTCCATCAGACGAAAGTTCTTCCCCTCGATCCGATTCAGGATCTCCAGCTCCGTCTTCGCTACCAGTTTCTGGAGGGAGAGTCGGATGGACGGATAAGAGACAGACAAACAGGAAGACACAATATGACGACTGTCACGTCTCTTGTGTTGTGTGGCTGCCAATGTAGGACCTAGGTTTCCAGAGTCAAGCAGGACAGCAGAGGAGGGAAGACCGAGGGAGCCCGGACGACATACTGGAGCATGAGGTTATCAATATTGGTCTTTTACAGATATCAGTATGTGTTCCACTGATGTTCTCTCATGATGTTCCCATATTTCAAGACGATAAAGCCTCCATACACACTGCCGAACAAATTCAAGAGTGGTTTCCTGAACGCCAGGATGAAGTCAAACCCCTTCCTTGGTCTCACCAGACCTGAACGTCGTTGAACCTTCATGAGAAGCAGATTTCCACCTTCATCCCTCAAACAACTGGAGGTTTTCCTTTTTGAAGAAAGCGCCAATATCCACAATCACCAATAGCTGTTTTATGTTTTTACTGTGTTAAAGTGTTTCAGAGTTTAATAGTTTTAGACTTTAGAAACTTTAGTCGGCAGATCTTAATCTGACCTGATGAGAGTTACCAACAAATACCAGTGCACATGATCGAATGTTGCGACCCGTTTCTATAATTCATGCTGAGGGTGGACGTGGAGCGAGTGTTCCTCTCATCAGATATCAGCTACACTGAGTACTGAATGGGTATGTTGTGTGTAGAAAAGAGTTTGTCCACTGTCCATGTTATGTCTGGACCAAACCATCTCAGACTGACAGCGGCAGCTAGCTAAACAGGCTCTTTAGCTAGCAACATGTTACCGGCCTGTCAGGCATCATGGTATTAAAACTAGATGTCCTTTCTGAACTTCCCTCTCCCTTCTCATTTTAGGCGTGAGCAGGGTTAGGTTCGGTGCCCTGCTGGGAATCGAACCTGTGATCTTTCCTACCTGTTTGCTCAGTCTCTCAGTCTGCACGGAGACGGTCTTGTGTGTGCGATGTTCCTCCAGGACACAGATGGCACAGACACAGCGCTGGCATGTCCTACAGTACACCTGAGTAATTAAACACAACATCAGGAGGTTACAAAACTTGGAATCATCTAACATGAATCAATCAGACATCAATACTGCCAATACTTTTATTACAACTTGTATTTTTCCTCATATTCTCATTTTCCTCTCATCCTGGCATATATTGATTACATATATTGATACACATATTTAATTCCTATATGCTCATATATTAGATACTACTAATAACTCTAATACAGTAATAACAATTACAATAATTCATATATAATAATATAATATTTCTTTAATAATAATAATAACAATAATAATAACAATAATAATAGTTTCACCTCCAGCAGGCGGCGGTGTACAGAGCAGGTGCGTCCCTTCAGCGCCTCTTGGGGGTCCAGCAGGCCATGTTTGGAGTAGAACGGCGTCGCTCGATGAGGCTGCACGTGCACTTCACAGTACGAAGCCGTGCACGTGAGGCAGGAGCTGATGGCGGGCTGTTTGATCCCCGTGCACACGTCGCACATCACCACCTCCTCACCTGACGCAGCCGGCATAAACGGGTTGGTGTTGCCCCCAAAAGGGTTAGTTGTGGTGGCGCCCATCATCACTGGTACCCCCGTTGCCATGGGTAACCCCGCCGCACCGTAACGGGTCAGCTTATATTTATCGGCGATAAGCGCAAAGACTTTGTTGACGCTGAGCTGCGGTCGCTCGTCGAACTGCCTCTTGCAGAGCGGGCAGGTGCAGACGGCGCTGGAGGCCCAGTAGCCTCCGATGCACGCCTGGAAAAAGAGGAGAAGAAGAAGATTCAGACATTCATTTGTCTCAAAACAAAAACAGAAGCAGACTGTGATTGGTGGAAATAATCAAATGCTCTCTGAGACGTTCAGAAATCTGAAAGGGGTGAAACTGGAGGAGGACTTTAAGCCCTGCAAACTCCTGTCCAAAAATCAAATGTAAACCAAATTTCACAAGGGGTCAGGACGTCGGACCGAACTACCTGGCAGAAGTTGTGTCCGCAGGGCGTGGAAACCGGTTCGCTGAACAGATCCAGACAGATGGAGCAGGTCAGCTCCTGCTCCGAGAACATCTCCGGGGTCGGGCCTGATGCCTCTGCCATCATGGTGGTTCAGGATGGACGGATGCAACACTCCAACACCAATCTATGGGAGAGAGGAAAAACCAGGGCCCAATCAGCCAATCCGGTTTGTGAATCCAGTTGTCATCGGAGTTGTTAAAACAAGAGGAGAGACAAAAGTCTTGAATCGTCCTACAAGGCTTCAGTAGACATGAAGTCAGGCATTCAACAGCTAGTTTGACACGTCGTGGAATTTCATTGACTAGGGTGTTGAGAACAACAAATGCCAAATCTGTGGAGGGTAAGTCTGTCTGCTCTGATCAGCAAAAGGTTCCTGAAGACGAAGGAGAGGCATGCTCGTCATCACACTGCTACCCATGTAGTATAAACGGGTATTTAACAGATGTCCAGTAGGCTAAAATGTTTCATCCCAGGTCGACACCACAAAAATTAAAGCCGTAAGAATCTGATTTATTGCCCCTTTAATCTTTAGCACACAGCACAGGATTACCAGAATACATCTGATAGAGTTGTTGATCAATTTTTGTTTCTGTCACAAATGCTCGTGTGAAGGACCTTGAAAGCCTCATTAAAACCAAAAAAAATCTCATCAACCATTAAAAGTACTGGGGATATATATTACCTCTTGCTTCTGTTGGATCTCTGCTCTCATTAGCTAGCTTACTGTGCTACCTCAACACGGCTAACCATTTGATGGCGACCAGGCTGGGCCGCATTCCACCCCAAAACAGCCTCAACACAAAACACAAAACACAAAACCGAACTGAGAAAAGGACTGAGGTGTGTCACAACACCGAGCAGCGAAAAAGCACGACGCATTTGCAGCTTGAACATTCACTTCATTCAAAAGCAAGAAGGGAAATAATAATGATATTCACTTTTTGCTTTTCCAGCAGATATTAACAGTAAGAAATGTCTACCTGAGCTTTCACCAGCGCTCACGTATTTCTGCTGTTGCTCTGAGCTGTTGATGTTCCCTCCGTGCAGACTGACGATAAGAGCTGGTGTGAACAGGTAGAGTGGGCGTGGCCATCTCACCTGAACCCCGTCAGTCTGATCAGTCAGCCCAACACTGTACAATTACTATTACTTCAACTGTAACCTGATGATGGCAATACACCGACTATTGAACTTGTCATGTGAACGCCTCAACCTGATCATCTTGATGGGAGTATGGTCATCACCCGGTTGATTAACACACCTAGATTTGTGCTCGGTGTTTGGCTGTGTTGGGGCGTGTCAACACGAGGCTTCTTTAATAAGCTGCAGGTCAAAGGTCACCAGAAGCAGTAACCCGGAGGATACATTTACAAAGACCAAAACACACCGTGGAGCAGTGGAGCGTGTGAATCACGTTACCTCAAGCCATGTGAACGCTGTCAATGAAACTTCACCTTCAGCTGAGGACAGGTAGCAACAGGAAGCCACGGGGGTTATGGGAAATGTGGTTTTAAGTTTGAGAAACACCAGCAGTGACGGTACCACTGAGACAGAGGTGGGTGTTGTGAAGCCCCCTGAGACTGTAGCTGTCATTGAGGGCTATAAGAATAAGCTTGAATTAACAGGGATGGACAGAGTTTGACTGGGGTGGGACTCGAACCTGCAACCTCAGAGATGCAGGACAGTCGCAGCAGCCCCCAGGCCACCAGGTGCAAGGCAGTCAAATGTCAGAAACTAAACACCTAGTTGTGTATGACGCACACCATGTTGTGTGTGTATGTGTGTGTGTGCGCATGCGTGCAGAATGCTGCAGGTCAACAAACTTTGAAGCATGTGGCTGGAACTGCAGCATTCCATGACACATTCAAACCATTTCTCGTGTATGTGTGTGTGTGTGTGTGTGTGTGTGTGTGAAACAGCGAGATTACTCAACTGACGCGTTTTGCAGGTATGAGGTCAACAGACACCAAGGGAATCTTTTGTCCGTTCACTTCACAGAGCATTATTTATTTCTATTTCTGGAGTGTTTTGCGTCTCAGGTCGATAAAGTTTGTTTTGAATTTGCCTCTCTGCCACATTCCTCCGTGTGTCGGCTCAAAGCGTTTAACGACAACAACACCCTGACGTCACCGACAGGCCGTCTGTCAAGTCAGTCGCTGAAATAAATACGAGTCTGTAGCATCCTCAACGTTTAATTGGCTGCTTCATGTCATGCATTTAAAACCCTGATGCTCATTCTAGTTTCTGAACTGAGGCGGTTCCTAGCAGCAACAACCACTGGTACTGGTTCCACTGGGATCTGACCAGTACAACCACCGTCTCCTACTGGTTTCACTGGGCAGCTCCACTGTAGACATCTGGAGTTAAGAGCCTTGCTCAAGAACACGTTGACATTTTACGTTGTACTCATTTGTTTACTTTGCTCAGTGGGCGGAGCCAAAGAATCTCAGTTTTTCTGGCTAAATAACATCAGATTGAAGCGGCAAGAGAGGAGCTAGCTAACATCATGAAGCCTAGCGCTCTGCTACTAAGTTATGTAGGTTAGCTAGTTAGCTAACTCAGCTAGCTAGTTTTATATTATATTTATATTATATATATATTATATTTATATTATATATTATTATATTATATTATATATATATATATATAAGCTAATTAGCTAGCCTGCTGTACCACACCAGTCTGTGGTTTCCCGTTCAAATCCCCAAATCAGCTTGGAAAGTGTGGATGGGAAAAGTGAATGGAGAACCGGAGTCCCTGAACCTCCAGCTGCTCAGTCAACACAACAACATTATAGTAGATTTTCCACCCAGAAGTAAAGGCACCTTATCTTCTGACAGGAGGCCTGAAATAGTTCAAATGAATCACTGTCATGTCTGAATAGAAAGCTTTGCATCCGCCTTCTGTGTTCTCATCAGACTGCTGTGACAACCTGTACAGTTTACACAGCGAGACACGAGGAAAAACCTCATCAGTGGCGGATGAAATGCTAAATATGTTGGAGAGAGCCTGTTTGAGTTCAGGGACAATAAACAAAAGGGACAGATGAGATAGATGATGTGATCGTGACGGTAACATGAGTGAATGTTGACGAGGATGCCATGGATGTTTTCAACCTCGCTCTCTCTCTTTCCTGCAGACTCCCACAGACCCACTCATACCGTCAGGTGAGGTAAACCTGTGCAGCTCGATGGGTTGAGCACAGTTTGACGCTCACTACGGCCACCGGGCTGAAAATTGATTTAAAGGAGAAGTACGGTATTTTAAACCTGGGCTCTATATCTACAAAATTGCCATTTATACTGCAAAATGGGTCCAAAAAGTTCCGTAATTGTGCCGGTAGATCGGCTCAGTCGGCAGTCGCGAAATGGGCTCAATGGCTAAAACATAATCTGTTGGGGCAAGTGCGCACGATCAAAATACGTCCATTAAAAGTGCTTGTTTTTGCCACTGACAGGCTCAGATTGTTATTCTTGTGTCTGACAACATTACTGAAAGGATCGCTACAGAAATAGACCTTTTTTAACCAGAAAACTAAAGTAGCTCAAGGAGAAGTCCCGCTCTGAAATGGACGGTGGACAAAGGTAGTCTATGAAAGCGAGAGGGTTCACTTTTTGGACCTATTTTGCGGTATAAATGGCGATTTTGGCGAGCCCAGGTTTAAAAATACTGGAATTCTCCTTTAAAGTGTGTATAAACATGGTGGTGCTTCGGCGTGTTATGCTGCCCCCAATGAACCACAGGACTACAGTGCGATGTGGTGAACAGCTCCATGATCACGATACCATTAGTTACAGAAACCAGTCTGATCCTGTTCGTCCACAGGGAGGAGGAGCCACGGTACCGGCCAGTCTCGGCATCAAGCCTCCAAAAGAAGAACATTAAGAAGCTGAGCATCAAATATCTCAAGAAAGGAGCTTTCATCCAACACATGGCCTAAATATTGCAACCTTTTTGGGGCAACCGTGACCGAGGAGTTGCCTCAGGATTACTGCTTTAATAATATAGGGACATGTTGTCAGGGAACATTGTTGACTCTGTGTCTAACTTTATTGCATGTTGCCCACATTGCCTAGTGAGTTGCCATCTGCAGGGTTTTGCCTCCCGCTGGGACCAGGGGGACTCAGGGCTGTGATGGCCGAGTGGTTAAGGCGTTGGACTCGAAATCCAATGGGGTTTCCCCGCGCAGGTTCAAACCCTGCTCACAGCGGTCTAGCGTGAACACGTTGGCAGGCGGTGTCAACATCTTGATGCCAGGACATCCATGTTGGAGGCAGAAGTCAAATCCTCTCTACTTTGGGTGCCACAGTGGTCAGAGGCCTCCTTCATGAGCATTTGGCCCATGTGTTTCAATGAGACCCATGGATGGATGGAAATATCGCAACCCAGTCCGCCCACCGAGGTTAACTCAACCAATGAAACTATTTCTGCCTCCAGAAGTGTCCTTGAGCATGACACTGAATCACTACCAGCTCCAGGTGCTGACCGTAACCCTGACCTCGGACCTCCCTGAGGTTGGGGGCAAGAGAAAAGAGTATTTCCCTTCCGGAGCTATAGTGATAAAAAAATATGACTACTTTCACAACACAGGTGATGCGGTACGCTCTCATCAGATCAGATCAGAATAGTCCAGTCGTCTTTTACTCTGCATGTCAGTGGAAACTGAGCGAGTTCGTCCTGTAGCTCTACCCCAGCCTCCGGGCCTCCCAGCCGGGATGGCGGCTGTGTGTGGTATCCTGAGTTTTCATTTTGGATGAACTATTCCTTTAAAACATCTCTAACGTCTGGCCGTTCATGTAGGGGCGGATGCCATGAATGCTTGAAACTCCTACGTTTCTTTACCAGAACAATGCTGGGTTAACACGCACGGCCTCGCATTGTTACAGCCGTTATGAACTGTGTTTGTCGAGCCTGTGATCCACTACCAGAGATCACAGACTATAATAGAAACTACACAATAAAACCTAAACTTTTAACAGAGGAACACCCGGTGTTAATATCATGGGATGAGACGACCACGTTGGAAGAAAAACTACTTAGAAAATCAGAGTATGCTTCTTTAAAGGATGTGTAACTTAAAATAACACTTCCCATTTAGAAAGTCTATTCTGTCTCTCCACAGTGGATAGACACTATTTTCCAATCAAACTCTTCTATTTTAACCATCATTAAACTATAAAAAAAACCTCCATGTATTTCTTACCTCAGGTTCTCCTGCGCCTTCTTGCTCAATAAGAGTTGATCTGTTTCTATCTGCTTCCAACTCAATGAGCAGAAAGCCTGCCACACAGGTTAGTGTGTGAGTGTGTGTGTGTGTGTGTGCTGTCACGGGGAGGAGACTTGTAACACCTGCAGGTAAAGAAGTGGCCGGGTAAGTTGGTGACCAGAGGGAGAGGAAGAGAAATGCTTTGTGTTTCAAGGATGAATGTGTCTCGTTCACGTCGACACACCGAACCCCCCCGGTGAAACCAACAACGCTCCCGCCGTGGGTCAAACCTCAACACGCCGCTCGCTCTCTTTTATTATACATTATATATCAAACGGCCGGTGAAGTGTTAGGATGACTCAACACTTCCTTTTGTCCACACAAACAAACTTGACATTCCCAAACCAACATGACAGACAGGACAGATAGCATTCCACCACCAGGTGTGTGAGTGTGTGTGTGTGTGTGTGTGTGTGTGTGTGTGTGTGTAGGGGACACACTCCTCCTTGTCCCACAGGTGGCAACGGTTGAAATTCTTTGCCACTCCCCTTAGTCTCCTGTTCAGTGGTTGGTTTGCCGTCCAGTCTTCTGCCTTGTGATTGGCTGAGCTTTCAACTTCATTTTGGCCAACCTGGAAGTTAGCCGCCCTGGTTTCCTCCACAAAAAACAATGGGATTTTTCCATTGGATTTTGGATTATTGCAGAAAATAAAGTCTGTGCCAAACAAAAGTTGATGATACTTTTGATGATGCACGATTTGTTCAGCAAGATAATCTTCACAAATGAACACCACTTTTATGATTTTTGAAGCGTAATAGCAAGTAAAAAGTAAAAATCTGACGTGAGGCTAACAAACTAGACCACAGCCGCATGACTTCAACGTCACCACCACTAAAAATATTATAAAGTGATAAATCTACAAGTTGGAAAGTTTGAGTTAGAATAGTTTGGAAGAGTAGAAACACAACTAGAGGCTGTAACGGCGGACTAGTGCGTAGATGAGTTTCCGTGTTTGGCGTGATGCGGTTAATGTCCCCGACAACCTCTAGTCTCATTTAGCCACTTGTTAGCAACCGCCTTGTTTACAACATGTAAAAGCATAAAAATTCACAAGTGGGGTATTTACTGATGTATTTTATGTCGTATAACAAAACCTGAAAACCTCTTAAGCTTGTGTTAACCACAGACCTTATTTCAGGCATCGAACCAAAAACCCATTCAGAAAACCCATTTACTTCGAGACGAGGGAATGCTAACTAAAGCTAGCTAAATGCTAACTCCCTTCCTGGTTTTAGGACTCATTCCTGCACCACTCGATGTTGGGTGTGGTGGTGTTGTTGTGGGCGGATCTCAAAACCCTTTTGAAGCATCCTCCTCTAACATGTTGCAAAACCCACAGAGACCGCCTCTACAAATCCCATTGGCTGAGTCGGTTAGCGGTTAGCGGATGACATTTACCTCTTCTCCGTCAGAAGTTCAACTAATTTCAAATTTTGACGAACTGGGTTGCGATATCTTCCTCTCATTGAAACACGAGACGTGTTTATTCCAGTATGTAGCGTGGTGATACGTTACCTCTACTCTAACTGGCTAGCGTATCTCTTCACATCACGCTAACATGACAAACACGAGTTTGACGTTTCACAAATGCTCATGTGAACTTCAGTGACGTTACCCGATCTGGAAACAGTCCATTGCAAAACCCAATATTTTTGTCTTGTAATATTGAAACTAACTAAACGGGGATCAAATGGATTTTTTCTTTCAAATATCACAGAAATTGGGAATTTACAAAACATAATTCTGAATGGAGTCAAACCGCTAATCACCTCAAACAGGAACCTCTTCATGGTCAAAAAAACAGAGATATATTTGACACATCATGTTGTATTCATTCATTTGTACAATCCTTTGATAAAAATAATAAGAAAGTGGAGAGATACAGTTCTTGTATCCAGACATGTTCACTCGTTCCTGGTGACCCAAGAGATCCACCAGGTCAGCCCTCAGTAGCGAGGAGGCCCCGGGGGTTTGAGTCTCTCTGTTGAGGTCCATCAAGCTGCACATGAACTGGTTTTTAACTCTTTGGTGCACAGACACTTCCATAACACTGGGTGGACATTTTTATCCTGAACACCACTCAGCACCATCTTTAGCATGGGTCGTCAAAGTGGGAACTGAACCCACAACCGCCATGAGAGCGTCACACCTGTGCCACAAAGACTTAAAATCAGATTCATGTCGTCATGCTGAGTGACGTGGCCTCTGGCGGTCCTCTTCAGAAGTCCTTGTAATGCAGCAACCTGGAAGAGGAAGGAAACAAACGAGGAGACCTTCAGAAGGAGCTCG
Organism: Hoplostethus mediterraneus; assembly: GCA_034670385.1. Classification (NCBI taxonomy): domain Eukaryota; kingdom Metazoa; phylum Chordata; class Actinopteri; order Trachichthyiformes; family Trachichthyidae; genus Hoplostethus; species Hoplostethus mediterraneus. Next base: position 2,272,871 of record JAXDDW010000053.1, read on the forward strand.
TGGTTCATCAGAAACAAACATGGCCGAGTGTAACACAGAGACGCATGCAGAAGCTTGAAGAAACGTAGGAGGGAGAAGAACCGGAAGCACCGACAGATTCTGGTGTTTTTTTAAAATCTTGTTGTGGTTTGGAGAGATAGATTTTCAGATTTCCAGAAGGTTCATGAAATGCATGATTGCTTTCATATCCAACTTGCCTGGATCAAATCTCTGACAGGTTTTCTAAATTTCTCTAGGAAAGCTATAGAGCCTCCACAGGGATCATTAAAGCTTCATCTTCATCATTTATCTTTGGTTGTAGACTTCAATGATACTGATCTGAAGAAGAATCAAGCTAAGGTGCATTGAATAGAGCTGAGCGGACCACAAATTAGTCTAACTGAACTGAAATTGACTAAGCTGGACGGTCCCGGTCTCAAACCAACCAATGATAAAAAAAAAAAAAGTCACTTATTGTCTCTACTTGAGTTTTGGTCTCCAGTGAGGGTGAGGTCGGGGTCGGGGTCATAACCAACTAACAATATGTCCGGTTCTGACTTTACCACTTCACAAAAATTTAACTGAACTGAGCCAAAACGGAGATGATGATGATGATTGGCTGCCTAACCTGAAGAGGGGGGCGTGACCCTTGTTGTTAGCCAATGAGAAGAAGCCGCTGTGCGGGGAGAAGTCGAGGCAGCTGACGCGGTAGACGACCTTCCTCTTGAAGACGGGGAAGTTGGCGAACACCGTCAGGCTGGGCAGGTGGATCTGCAGAGGGAAACATGGAGGACTGGGTCAGCCAGTTTTGGTAACCGGTCATCCCACCAGGTTCAAACCAACGTCTCTGTCTCCTTCTACCCATAATGCCTTTCAGAGATCAGATCAGATCAGAGACCTTCTGGTTAAAAGGCGGCCTCTCCAACCATGATCAGTGTCGTCGTCGACTTACCAACCGAACCGCCTCGTCGTCTGCTCGGGAGGCGATGGCCAGGATGTCGGAGGTGGGGTTGAAGGCCAGGGAGGTCGCTGAGGTCACCAGGTTCATCACCGCCTTCAGAGGCCTGGGATTGGTGGAATTAAGACACGCCTCCTGGGAGTACACGTTGACCACACCCGACTGGGAGCTGGGAGGGAGAAAGACTAGATGGAAATGTGTTCTGGTAAAACTGGTTCTGGTGTTCCTCTAGTCTAGGCCAATGACATAAAAAAATAAAAATAATAATAATAATAATAATAATAGGAAACTGCAATAACAAATTTTTAAATCAACTTTGGTAAAAAAACAACAACTTTCTGGTCAGATTTTATTATTTTAGTCTTTTGAAAACCTTATTTGTCATCGACCTTCTGTCATAAAAAACAGACAGAAACATGTTTAAATATCATCTTTAGAAGCAGAATGGAAGTTCCCGCCACACAGCCGTCATCTAAGTGTGTGTTGTGAGTGTGTACTGTGTGTATACGTGTGTGTGTGTATACGTGCGTGTGTGTGTGTGTCTTACCCGCAGGCCAGGTACTGCCCGTTCCGTGAAGCAGCGATGGAGGTCGCCTTCACACAGCCGTCATCTGTAAACCTGCTGACACACCGACTGCTCCGCATGTCCCACACATACACCTCGCCCTCCTCTGCACACGCACACACACACACATAAGTTTCCTCCAACTTAAAACATGTCTATTGATATTATTTCTTACCTATCCATCCACCCATCCCCCCCCCCCCCACACACACACACAGTCGTACACCCACCAGAGTTGGCGTAGACCTTGCTGCCGTCATGAGAAAAGGCGACTCCACTGACGTCACCGTTGATCTTCATGCTGCGAACCACCTCCTTGGTCTGAACACAGACAACTAACTGTTAGACTACCAAAACCTGCAGCCAGTCAAACCAACGAAGAAGACCACAAAGAAACTACAGAAGATGGCCACTAAAGTTACGAGTGACGAGGACAAAATGATCGGTAGCCGTTGTATGGTACTATTGGTACCCATAGTACGATTGGCTTTTGTGATGTCACAATTGGCCTTTGTTATGTCACAACTGCTTTTTGCGGTGTTACAATTGGCTTTAGTGAATTTAGTATAATAATAATAATAGTAAGTAATTTTAATACAAAAAAGTCAATACTTGAGTACATTTAAAAGTAGAAACTTTTTGACTTAAACGCAAGTGTATTTTTAGCTAGATAGGTCGACTTGTAATTGAGTACGATTTTGAACCTGTACCAATACTTTAACTTAAGTATAATTTCTAGGTACTTTTTACACTCCTGATCGTCAACAGTAATCCATAATCAATCATCCTACCTTGAGCGTGAGGACGTGCAGGTATCCGTTGGCTCCGGTCAGCAGCAGAGTGTCGCCTTCAGGGGAGACGGAGAACTCCTTCACCCGGGCCTCGTTGAGTCCTACAGGGAGACCATCAGCATCTATATCTGCAATATCTTTTTCCACTTTGACATCAGAGAGAACTTTGTTTATCAGAGACAAAAAACCTAAATGAAATCCATTTTGATTCCATGTTGTAACACAACAGCATGTGAAAAAGTCTGGGGGGGGTGAATACTTTTTACAGCCAGTGTTCCCTTCCTTCCCCCAGCTCTTCTTCTTCTCTAATCTCTTCACTCTCCTCCTCCATCAACTCTTTGTACCTTCTCTTGCACTGCGCCCCATCTTTCCTCATACCAGTATCTCCAACTCTCAGACCTCCTCTTCCTCCTCTTCCTCACCTCTGACAGTGTTTACAGGCACCACCCGTCCCTCCATCATGTCGTAGAGGTAGAACATCTTGTTCTTCAGGCTGGTCGCCACCACCTTCTCCCCGTCGGTGCTGAACTGGGCTTTGTGGATGGGGAACCGGTCCAGGTGGATGCTCTGGATCTTGGGGTTGGTCTTCCCGTCCACCTGGCAGGAGAAGGGAAGAACTTCAGAAACGTTCCTCATTCATCCTCTCTGAACAGCAACAGCATTACCAGGGGAGGTCACATCTTTCTCTCTGTGCAGGAGGTTTTACTGAGCTAACCGGAGAATCTCACTGACGGGTGATAAGAATACCGTCTGGGGAGGAATGAATTTTTAAAAAACGTAATATTTTGTGAAGCAGCAGGACAATGAGATGAAACTTTAACGGTTTAACGGATGCAGCAACGAAAAAATACAATAAAAACAGAAAAACTGGATATAAACAAGGAATTATTAAATGAGGGTTATATAAACACACAACTGACAATGTCAACACTAGAACATGTTAAAGCAGAATGAATGAACGAGGGGAAGACATAAATATACATTATACATTTATAAACATTATAAATATATATTCTATATATAACAAAGACAAGGAAATGGAAGCATGAAAACACACAAAACACGTGAATTTCCAGCTGAAAATCTAAATCAAGGTTGAAGAGTCAACCATTCTTCCTCCAGTCGGCCTTCTGCCGTATCAAATTACACCTGAGACGTGATTGGCCGACCGTACCTGGAAGAGGGAGATGGACTGGTCGAGGCCGGCTGTCATGACGACCTGAGCAGAGGGGTGGAACTGGACGGTGGACAGCCTGTCGTCTGACGGGCGGGCGCTGTTGGCGTGGGGACACTTCTTCATCTGAGGAGATATTAAACTTCAATTCAACTTCCTGTTTCAAATGAAATCAGGTTAAAAGAAGTAAATACAATAATTATCAAATGCCAAACAAATGTTATGCTCTTCTGGACCAAGTGAATCTGGATGTTGGTGCTGAACGTTTCCTCTCCACCTTTCCAAGCTTTTGGGAAATTGCTAAACTTTTTTTATTTTTTTAAATCAGAAGATTTATTTTACGAACGTCTCCGGACTCCTCAGCGGCTCCTGGACCAAACGGCTGAATGTCTCACCTGCAGGATCCCAGACGGCAGGCTGTCGGAAGAGGCCACAAAGTTTCCCGTCTTCCTCAGCAGGTCGTCATCCTCCTCTTCATCCTCCTCGTCCTCCTCAGCTAACAGAGCGAAGGAGACACGATATCAACACACGAACCGAGAGCTCTGATGGGACGAGCTGCCCAGTACAACCACGGTCTTCTACTGGTGGTCACTGAGAAGTCAACTGCCTTGCTCAAGGGCAGTTTGACAGTAGTAGCTGAGGCACGGCATCACGTGTGAGCAAAATCTGAACCAAAAAGCAGGGATTTGAACCAGCAGCCTTCCGACCACAGGCCAGACGCAGCGCTTCCAACATCAGATCAATCAGCCTCATAACGTCTTACTCTACCTTTCTTCTTGACTTTGGTCTCGGCCCAGGACGGAGTTCCTCCCATGGACTTCTGAAACCTGGAAAAAAAGAGAGAGAAGAAGAAGAAGAGAGGCTGAGTGTAGCGCACCCTAGTGTGTGTGTGTGATATTGTGTGAGTGTGTATTTTGACTCACTGCTCCTTCAGCCTCTGCTGTAGTTTCTGTTTGGTCATCGTCGACTCCACCTCTCCCTTCTTCAGGTCTTTACGGAAACGATGGTTCATGTCCACCCTGAGAGAGAGAGAGAGAGAGAGAGAGAGAGAGAGAGAGAGAGAGAGAGAGAGAGATTCCCATGACAGCTCCAAAGCTACATGCACATGTTACATTTACTTTTCCAGGCCTAGACAACATCATTTTTGAATTCCATGACTTTTCCAGGTTCTCCATGACCGTAGGAAGCCTGCATATATCAGGACAGCAACAAAAAGCATACACACACACACACACACACAAACTTACTCTTCCTCCAGCTCGTCATCCTCATCCTCCCAGGCAGCTTTCCTGGTTTGCGGGATCTGCAGACGAGCCTCGTTCTCCCCTTCTGATTCGCCTGAGCCGTCGTCGTCGTCATCCTCCAGTAGCGTTGTGCTCGGCCCGTCCTCTTCCTGGTGAACGTCGGGAGGGAGACGGGTTAAAACGGTGTCAGAGGACGATCTGACATTTCCCGACACTCGGGATCTGATCTGGGTGAGAGCTCACACAGAAATCTGTCTTGGATTCAAGAGGAAGCGGTGGATGAGAGCAGATCTGGCATCGGGCTGATCAGACCTGCAGGGTACCTTACCCCCAACATCACTTACAGACGTACGATCCAGCCAGCAGCCCCTCAGATGACAACTGTAAGAGTGTCTGGAGGAATACTGCTGGAGCAATCAGGTCCAGAACATCACAGCAGGTTAGAGTTCTCTCTGGATCCTCACCTAACCTGGATCCTCAGTCCGAAAACACTCACCCTGCTCGTCTCCCAGTCTGGGGCCCATTTAACCATCACTTGCCTCCTCTAATGCAAACTCACGAGAAAAGGCAGACCCGGGGCATCCTCGGAGGATGCCAAGAGGGAAGCTGCAGTCTTTATCGCATGGAGAGACAATTTAATTTCATGTTTCCTTGCATATCGGCAAACTTACAGACCAGTTACAACAAGACTGAAGCCGTTTTAGGGGTATCAGGGGAAGCTGAGGTCGTATTAAAATAAAGAGAATCTGATGATGAACTAAAGATCTCATGTTCTACCAAGTGTGCAACTCTGTCGATAAGCAAGAAAGCATCAATCTGGTCCGTTTTTTTTTTTCAACAGCGTGCGGGACGAAACGTATCGGGACCAATCTGGGGCCGTCATTACCTCCACGAGCCTGTCCACGAGCTCCTCTTCCGCCCCAAACACGAGCTCTTCCAGCAGCTTCACCGAGGCGTCCTCTTCTCCCAGGACCGCGAGCGTCTTCACGTTTCTCTGCCGTTTGATGTCCTCCTGCGCGGGGTCAAGCTTCTGCGGAGGAGCCCTCTTCTTAGCCGGACCTCTCTCCTCCGTTCGCCGGTAACTTTATAACGTCCTCCATGTTTTCACGCCGCCAAAACAACAGCCAGACAAACGACCCGTGAGCTGCCGCAGCGCGCGACTTTTAATTCCGGTGCATTCGCGCGTACAGATAAATGAGATCAAACAAATTCAACGTTGTTGTATCTGCCTCACGCGGCTACTGTTTTCCACATGTGGGACTGGTATGTTTTTTTTCCCTTCTGCTTCCGGGTTGGTGACCTCTGAACTCGGAAAGGATTCTCCTGTTGCCGTAAAAGACGAAACCACGCCCCCCAGCGGTCAGCGTGAGGGTGGAAGCCAGAGGATCACTTGGTACAAGCAGTGATGTAGTTTTACATCAACAGGTGGGTTAAGTATGACCTCGAGCCGGAGATCAATATGAACAACAACCAATTGGACCTCACAAGATGCCGTAATTCACGTTCTCCCCTTTAGGAAGTTGTCAATACTATCGATTTGTCTAAAAAGGTGGTAAACTATGACGTCTCGTTGGTAATAATAATGGTAATGGTAATAATTAATAATAATAAAAATAAATAATTAATAATTTGTAATAATATTCAATTATCCTTTCAGAAAACCATTAATTTAGCTTTTATTCCCCCTTAGAAAACGTGTGTATACTTTCAAGTGATGTAATAAAGATTTGATTTTTCCACTTATTTCAAGCTGGTATTTGGTATCTTCTTGTGTTTTCATTTGTCTCAGTGAACTACTGCTGCTACCTGGCACATTAATGCTGTAATCCATAACTTCATGTTCTGGTGTTGAAATTGGCAGTTCTGTATGTTTATATCCTCCATTTGTTTTTGTTATTTTAATACTGTTCTCTGCAGAGGTGAATCGTATCGTTTTATCTCGGCCTCTAATACTTAATACTTGACACATTTATACCATGTAAGGCCCAGAGTTCAGACAATATACTCATCTACAAACAAACAAACAAATAAACAAACAAAAACACAAACCACTTCAGTTATTCAGACATTGACCTTTTAATCTCAGAGGTTTTAGTTGAATCGGTACAACAGCTGGCTGAGTTAGAGACGCGTGAGAATGAAAGAGCGATGGATGATGGGCTCTTGGGGATTAGACAGAGAAAGAGAGAAAACCATGGAGAGGTTTTATTTCAGTGTATTGACCCAGAGAGAGAGAGAGTGTGAGAGAGAGAGAGAGAGAGAGAGAGAGAGAGAGAGAGAGCGAGGTGAAATGAGAGGGGGAGTCGACCCCTGTGTGGTTTAGTCCCAATGTTACAAGCTTTTATACATGAACCTATCAGACTAACTGTAAGCGCTACGATCACTACGGTAGTTATTGTCATCATGAGAGGCGTTAAGTCACTTTTATCAAAACTATTAATAACAGATTTTATTTTATATTTTTTTGTTTTTAAATTGTAATAATCCTGAATCGACGAGTTTTACAGCAAACATTTCATAAGGCAAAAGACGAGCGATGGAGGGAGGGAAGGGAGGAGGGAGGAGAGGAAGAACCCAGGAGGAGTTAAGAGGGTTGTTGCTGCTGTGGCCAGGAGGAAAATAATCTACAACATAATCTTTTTTAACCTGGGATCGTTTTGTGGGGACATTTTAACATTCGGTGTGGTAAAGTGGTGCAGAACCCGAACTCCCACGGTGGCAGCGTCAGGGTTCGGACCCGGGTCGGACTCACGTCTCCACAGTCTTCAGGGTCCAGCCGAGAAGAAGGCTTCCTGGTGCGTTTCAGAACTGACTCCAGACCAGGCGACGCCCACTGCTCTTACATACGGCAGTGTAAAAAAAAAAAAAAAAAAAAACCATCATCTCTTTTCTCGGCTTTCTTCAACTTGTCAGTCTGGGACCGAAATCCCTGATCAACAACCTGCTTGTCCTGATTGGCCATAATATAGCAGCTACTAGCATCAGCACCGCCACGTAGCTTCACTCAACATTACCTGAGCCACGAGTTCCTACGTCGTCTCAACCTGGGACTCAAACTGAGACACACTGAGGCCCAATCTGAGGAAAGTTCTTGTCGAGTCGAACACTAAAAAAAACAAACACAACCCAGGACCCATTTTGGGTTGTGGCTCAACAACAAATCAAAACCACCCGACAACTGTATCGGATCTCAGCTTTAGCTTGGGTCCAATCAGGCCTGGGTCAAACAGGAGATGTAGGAAATGATTTGCTCTTGGTCGAACCTTCAGGGGAACACCGGGTGGGCGGGGCTTACCGCAGAAGGACGAGTGTCAGCATCGGTACACTGTCAATCACAGAAAAGTAAACGACATGACTCCCAGACACTGACTCCTATGATCGTCCGACTTCCTGCCTCTTAGTTTATGTCCTATGAGGCAAGCTCCACCCATCTGGTACTTGCAGAAGGTTAAAACAAACACTGCAAACTCCCTGCTAGTACCACCTGATCCAGGTCTTGTTCCTTTACTGCCTGTCTCTACTGGCCCCCAAAGTCTTCGTCACTTGAGACATGTCGCAACGTAAAGGAAGAGAGCGGGGGATGGGTTGAGTCAAAAGGCTGCCCCGCCGGGGATGATGGGTAATTACATAACACTGCATGTAGAAACCAGAGGCTGCGCTGTCATGCTTTTTAACACAGACTGACCAAAGAAAGACGACATGCAACAAGTTTAGTTTTTTTCTCAGATAAGAGGAGGGAAGGGAGGGAGGAAGGAAGGAAGGAAGGAAGGAAGGGAGGCAGGAAGGGAGGAAGGGAGGAGGAGAGAAGTTTCCTTGCTGCAGGCTCCCCCAAACACATCATCACACACAGACGGAAGACTTGATCATTGACCTGTGATTGTCTCGGTCCCACCCCCCCCCCATTCATCCACATGGTACGTCCCAGTCCCCTACAGCAGCTCCAACCACAGAAGAGACCACTGGCGGCCTTGCAGCAAGGGGTGAGGGTGAGGGTGAGGGTGAGGGTGAGGGTGAGGGTGGGTGTTGGGTGAGGTTAGTAGGGGTGAGTTTCCCAGTTCAGTTCTGCCCATGTTGGCACTTGTGGAGTTTAACCTCCTCGGTTCCCATCGAAACCCTTCCTGAATCACGACTGTGCCGCCGACGTCACCGGTCGGCCCAACAGTCGCCGATGCGGCTACGGTCGCCACGAGGGTTACCATAGCAACAGCAGAGTCAGCACACCGGTTGTGGATCCCCACGCCGACGACCGATGAAGCGGCACGGGGTTTTTAAACGTTTCCTCTCGTGGCGCTCTTCGGCGAGAGATGCCGGGGCTCGTCCTGAACCCCCCGGCGTCCCGTCAGCTGTGTGCTTGTTGTAAATCCTTCATATCCGTTTCAGGTTTTCCCCCGCGGGCTCGGGGCAAGGCGAGCCAACTCAAGTACACAGTGACCGTCAGAAAAATATTTCAGTTTACAGTTTTGTTTCCCCCCCCGGACCATCTTTGATAACGGAGTCCCCATACTGAGCCGTGATCATCACCACGGCAACGCCTTTATGTTTCAGCGTCACCACGACGTGTCCGATAGGGGGGTCGGGGTCCGGCTGAACCAGCGTCGGTGTCGTTTCCTGTCAATATGAGCGGGCGGGAGGGGCTGCATGCTGCCCTCAGGATGAATGTTCCTCATTTACGGTCTCACCCAGATTCCACCAGTCAAACAGGGATGTGCTTTTCCAGGTTATTTCTCAGCATTAGTGTGAGTGTGCAACTGCCTGTTCACACTGTGAGCAACACGATCAACAAGTCACTGGAAGTCCATTTGTTTCCTATGGAGCCGATGTGGACGGTCATCAAGCCGAGCAGTCATCACATGCTTCCTTATTTCCCTACGATGAGATTTAGTTTCATGCACCACAGCGCCACCTGGCAACTTCAGAAAGGGACGAGAAGTTGATTCCAGCCAGTCAAACCTTCCCAGATCTCCGCAAAGACGACAGGAATAAACGTCTCGACCTTTCTTGCGCCTTTTTTTGCGAGATCCAATTCAAAAATTCTCCATCGTGTTTTAGTCACTACCTCTAGCTAGCTTGCTGGCTACGTTGAGGTCGTTGTTGCACTACAGGCGAGTGAGGGTTGAGCCCTTTACTGCCTGTTTCCTGTCGGTCAGACTGGGGTGTTTATTTCAGATTAATGCTAGCTAGTTAAAACGTGCTAGCTAGCTAAGCGAACACAGATACTGATATTATATTATTGATACAGATCCAGTCGGTCAGAATGGAGCGACAGCATCAACCAAAGTTGCTCGCCGTGTGAACGAGCAGTAAGTGTCTGGGTGTGAATACTGGCCCCGCTGATGAACCCGTCCCTGGAGAGTTACAAGGGCAAACAAAAAATATTCTCCTGCTTTTAAAATCTTCATAAAATCTCCCCACTCTTCAAATCCAAAATGGTAAAAGACACATTTTCCAAAGCGGATCTACCTGCAGGTATGAGGATCTGTTCAGGAGGCGAGAGGACCTTTCAGAGCTGAACATTTCAGAGTGAGCAAGGACACTTTGACAAGGATGGACACGTTGGCTGCTATGGGGATTGAACCTGCGACCTTCCAGTCTGGTCTCCCTTAACCACCAGATCGCCCTGTTACTGAGAGGAAATCAGGAAATGGCTTTTCATTAATGCCCGTCCAACCCATCCTCCCATGAACATCCCTCATCCAGACGAGTCAGCGGCATCACTGCAGCCTCCTGTAGTTCCCTGTTGGTGCACCGTCGCTGCCGTGAACCTGCTCGGCATGCCAGAGAGGTTAGCTAGCAACAAAACACGTCAAACAAAAAACGAACAAGCCAAAGATCGGTCATGCTAGCAGGAGGAAGGAGCGGTCTTTAAACCGTAGCATCGTTTTTGATGTTGTGTGTTGCCAAGTTGCCATCTCGCCAAAAGGCAAAAACAGTCATTCATCTTTTAAATTCCTTCTTCTTTTCAAGTCAAAATCAGTTTTCTTTTCTCATCGACCAGATCCCACCTCTTGCAGTTTCTGATGGAGGACGAGCGGAGGAGCGATGCCGCGCTGGATTGGCTCTCCCAGCTGTCCGTCACGCTCTCAGACCAGAGCTCAGCCAATAGAGAGTGTTGATGAGTCGGAGATGGAATGAGTCTTTGATGACGAGGCCGGACGCTGCAGATACAATGAGTTGAAATGATGTGTGTGTGTGTGTGTGTATGGGTGTATTTGTATATGTGTGTGTGTGTCTATAAGTGTGTGTGTGTAGAAGCCTGGTCCAGCGGTGATATTCAGGGTTCACCTCCCGACTGGAGGCAGGGGAGGAGCTCCCCTCATCACTGCAACAACAAACAAACAAACAAACACTACAGGTGAGAAAGTAACGCAGCGAGGAACTGAATGAAAGAGCAAGTGAGTTCATAACCAAGTGTGTGTGTGTGTGTGTGTGTGTGTGTGTGTGTGTGTACCTCTGTTGGCCCTGCTGGGGTAGATCTTGGTGAAGTGCCTGTACTCGTCTGGAGGCGGGAAGTCGTCCAGAGGATGGAAAGAATACTTGGACTCAAAATCATCTGGAGGAGGAGAAGAGGGGGATTAATCCTCGTCTCACCTTCAGTGTGAAGGACGTGAATCAAATCGCCCTGCACACACACCTGCACACACACCTGCACACACACCTGCACACACACCTGCACACACACCTGCACACACACCTACACACACACCTGCACACACACCTGCACACACACCTGCACACACACCTGCACACGATCTCGTAGAAAGTAGAAATCATTTTCTAAAGATATTTTGATAAATTGGCAGCGAGAACAATTATCGGTGTTCAACCCCGAGGTGTTCTTCCACCGTTACAGAGAAGACAAACAGAGGACAACATGGAGGATGGAGGGAAAAGGTTGAAGTGAGGGGGAAAGCATGGAGGGATGGAGGGATGGAGGGATGGAGGGATCAAACCCCTAACCCTGACAGTGGTAATGCCTTGTTTAGTTACTGCTGATTGTGGGGATTGACCTGGACACCTCACGGTCCCTCCACCAACCAGCTCCAGGCTCACATCCCACCTACATTTCAACTCAACGCTGCTTAAACTATCGGTGAACCAAATCTCACCATCTAATTTACAGAGTTGTCAGCCAACATCGACCTAGTGTGCATTCACACCAACCGTGTTCGGAGCGGAGTCAACTTTCCACTCTGGTTCAGACCAAAGAAAACAAAACGTCAGTGTGTTCGCGCCCTGAGATGGTCTCAGGTGTGAACCCCCACTGACGGGTTTTAGGTGAGAACTCCGCTGATGGGTTTCAGGTCCAAAACCCCGCTGACGGGTTTCAGACGCGAACCCCCTCTGACTGGTTTCAGGTGCTGACGGGTTTCAGGTGTGAACCCCCGCTGACGAGTTTCAGGCACGAACCCCGCTGATGGGTTTCAGGTGAGAACTCCGCTGACGGGTTTCAGGTGCTGACGGGTTTCAGGTGCTGACGGGTTTCAGATGTGAACCCCCGCTGACGGGTTTCAGGTGTGAACCCCCGCTGACGAGTTTCAGGCACGAACCCCGCTGATGGGTTTCAGGTGCGAACCCCTCTGACGGGTTTCAGGTGCAAACCCCCGCTGACTGGTTTCAGGTGCGAACCCCGCTGAAGGGTTTCAGGCGCGAACCCCGCTGACGGGTTTCAGGCGCGAACCCCCTCTGACTGGTTTCAGGTGCTGACGGGTTTCAGGTGTGAACCCCCGCTGACGAGTTTCAGGCACGAACCCCGCTGATGGGTTTCAGGTGAGAACTCCGCTGACGGGTTTCAGGTGCTGACGGGTTTCAGGTGCTGACGGGTTTCAGGTGTGAACCCCCGCTGACGGGTTTCAGGTGCTGACGGGTTTCAGGTGTGAACCCCCGCTGACGAGTTTCAGGCACGAACCCCGCTGATGGGTTTCAGGTGTGAACCCCTCTGACGGGTTTCAGGTGCAAACCCCCGCTGACTGGTTTCAGGCGCGAACCCCATCTGACGGGTTTCAGGTGCGAACCCCTCTGACGGGTTTCAGGTGTGAACCCCCGCTGACGAGTTTCAGGCACGAACCCCTCTGACGGGTTTCAGGTGCAAACCCCCGCTGACTGGTTTCAGGCGCGAACCCCCTCTGACTGGTTTCAGGTGCGAACCCCTCTGACGGGTTTCAGGTGTGAACCCCCGCTGACGAGTTTCAGGCGCGAACCCCGCTGATGGGTTTCAGGTGCGAACCCCTCTGACTGGTTTCAGGTGCAAACCCCTCTGACGGGTTTCAGGTGCGAACCCCTCTGACGGGTTTCAGGTGCAAACCCCCGCTGACTGGTTTCAGGCGCGAACCCCCTCTGACTGGTTTCAGGTGCGAACCCCTCTGACGGGTTTCAGGTGTGAACCCCCGCTGACGAGTTTCAGGCGCGAACCCCGCTGATGGGTTTCAGGTGCGAACCCCTCTGACTGGTTTCAGGTGCAAACCCCTCTGACGGGTTTCAGGTGCGAACCCCTCTGACGGGTTTCAGGTGCGAACCCCTCTGACGGGTTTCAGGTGCAAACCCCCGCTGACTGGTTTCAGGTGCGAACCCCTCTGATACCCTGTTAGCATGTTTTGTTTTATTTGGATGAAGACGTCGTGGTGTGACAGACTCACCGACAAAGGAACGAGGGATAGAGGAGTGTCCGTTGCGGAGAGGAGGGGGAGGTGGGGGAGGTCCGGCTGGGGTGCGGGTGGGCGGGGGAGGGGGTTTTCCTCGGGTGGGGGGGTCGGAGGACAGGGAGGGGCTACCGTGCGTCCTGTAGGGAGGGGGAGGCGGGGCTTCCCTGCCGCCAGCCCGCGACGGCGCCTGGCCTGGAACTGGAGGAGCTGGTGGAGGAGAGAGGAGGTGAGACGAGTCGTTAATACCGAGTTATTGAAACAACGTGTCCTCTAGCCCTCATCCTCGACTGCAGGCGTCGCATGTGTACATCTAAACGGTGTTTTGCCACAGATCAGATACAAGTTACATCCTACAACAGAGATGAACAATCAGAAGTGTCAATATCCTACCTGCTCCTCTTCCCGGTGCCTCTCTAACTGGAGGAGGCGGCCTGTTGGCTCCCTGCTGGGAGGGGGTGGGGGAGGCTGGAGGAGGAGGTGGAGGAGGGGCGGGGCCTCGTGTGGGGGTGTGGCCTCCCGGTGAGGGGGCGGGCCTCTTGTTGCTAAGGGAGTTGTGTCGCTGCGGCAGATCGGGTGCCGCCTCCACGCCGGCAGGGGTGGATGGACCGTTGGTGATTCGATAGGGAGGAGGGGGAGGAGCCAAAGAGGAGGAAGAGGAAGTGGGGTTCCCCCCGGAAGTTGGAGGTCGTCTGCTGTTGCCTGGCGACGGGGGTGGTTTGGCAGGTAGGGGCGGGGTGTTGTTCGGGGTCGGGGGGAGAGGTTTCTCTCGGTTGTAGGAAGAGGAAGAGGGGGGGGGAGGGGGCATTTCCACGCCGACAGAGAGGAGGAGGGGGAGGAGGGGGCAGAGGACGAGTGCTTCATGCCGGCGGAGGGGGAGGAGGCGGTGGAGGAGGGGAGAGGAGGTGGAGGGTGACGAGGCGAGGTTGGGGAGCGAGGGGCGCTGGGAGCGAGCCGCCTCCGTTGGTGACGAGGCCTGTGGGGAGGGGCTGTCTGCGTCGTCATGGCGATGGCTGGGTGGGCGTGGCGCAGCGGCGCGCGTGGAGGCCGGGCGTCCGGAGGAACCATCTACAACAAACATCTCAACTCAGTGTGACGTTCATCATCCACCGGCTCTACGAACGATGAGCGCGCTACTCACCGCCTACTGGCCGCAGCTTGGGAACGCCCCCCTGGAACAGCCCTGCGATTGGTGGAACAGACCCCGACGGGCTTCCTGCTCCACTGCCATTGGCTCCCCCTGTTCCGGACCCGCCTCCTTTGGACTCTGAGAACCACAACCGTTGGACAGGTGAGTCAAAGTGCTGTAGCCCAAGCAGCATACTATTACTGTGCTACACTAGCACTATGACTATTTCACTCACTACGTACGGATGTTTCTGAATGGGCAGATGGGATGCTCGTATGTTACGTTTCTAATATCAAATATCATCTTTAATGAGCTGAGATGAAATGAAATGCAATGTGATGTAATGAAATGAGACAGTAGAAATTAATGGATTCTTTACGGTCCCACGCAGCTCCGTGTGACATCAAAAGGATAGCACAACATATGTAACAGACAAACAGTTGTAAGACATTAATTTAGAATGAATTGCATTATAGAGCCATTAGGGCTGCACAACTATTTGAGAAAAACAGTGAAATTGCAAGTCAATAAAACATTAGAGACCGCCATGTTTTACCAAAGGGAAAGAATCCCTGATCCACAGGTCAGTGTCCATGTGTATCACAACTCCTACTGTAACTGAAAACAAATCAACTGACTCGAGTGTGAATTCATTTAAGGAAAAACATTGGAGGAATATCATTTGTCATTTTTTGTGCAGCCCTAAAGTATAAACCTGTGTAATGGGCCAGATGTGTAAAGATGTCTGCCAGCCAGTTTGGTGTCATATACTCATATATCTCCAGTACAGGAAGCAAGAGCCAGCTAGCAGATAAAAGCTCATCAAGCTAGCTTACCGGGGCAACTAGTAGTCTCTATTATTTAACACTTTACACTCTTATTCTAGACTTTGATCTAATGTTCTAACAAGCTACCAAACTATTTCTATCCGGTGGAACTAGTGTGGAAGAGTTTCATACCAAAACACTATAAATCCATTTTGAAACAGAAATATTACCTGATATTATCTGATTACTCAACATCCTCTAAAATGTTACCATGTTGTAAGTACTTTTTACTTACAGCAATCACATGGTAAGGAAAGATGACATCGATATCCAAATGATCATTTTGGAGTGAAACTCTTTGTATACGATCAAACCAGAAAGCAGACATTTTTATGGCACCCCCTCTCCACACACACAGACACACACACAAGACAGTAGAAAGCATGATCAATAACAGCGATAGCCTCTATGCAGGATGCTCCAAGCTTTCTAGCCAGCCGTTCCGCTGCCTGTCCATCAACACAGTTAGCCCAGAATATTTTGATGCTGTGATTTAAATTGCCACTGGTATCAAATAACACATATACCGTTTGAGTGCTAATGTACTGCACCGAGTTAGCTAGCTAACTAGCTAACTAGGTTAGCTAGCTAACCAGCTAACTAGCTAGGTAAAAAGAAAATACTTAAATCCACATTGTTATGGATATTCTTCAGTCGTGATGAGCCAATATTATTACCAATCAAAGAACAAAAAAACAAAACAGTGAAAGCATAGAGAAAATGCATCATCAGAAAATACACGACTAAAGATAAGAAAATAATAGTAGTAGTGAAATAATAATAATAATAAAGCAGATCTGAAGGGACAGTAAAACGTGCAGTCAAAGACAAACAACTCAGGCGTTACAAAAACACAAACATTCAAACAGATCTGGATGAACCGATGGTCTACAGTCAGATGGGGATCAGTGAGTCTAGTTGATATTGAGACACATTTTAATCCAGTAATGTGGAATAAAAGTTAGCGATCGTTCTGCTTGCTCTTGAGGAGGATGAGCGTTCTGAAAGAGAGGAAGGCCAAGTAGGAGTGACGGCTGATTTCTACCAATAAAAAAAGATGGTTGGTGGAAATACTGAGACGTCACTTTTTGAAATGCTTCCTGAGAGGTCCCGAAATTTGAAAGGGGAGATACTGGAGGACTTTAACTTTTAACGTTTTACTTAAACTCATGTTTTCTCTGTATGACACTGATGTAATGCCCGGCGGGGCTAAAGCTAATGTTTAACTTGGAGCGCCCAAAACACACCGCAAAAAAAAAAAGAAGTACGCAGCTTGGAAGAGACTCGTGCCTGGTGCAACCAAAAGATTCAAACGCATTCAAAGGCGCATTCAAAAAAGCGTCCTGTGAGGTCACGACCTCATGAGGTCACTGGAGCAGTATTTGGTATGTGAACAACAGCCTGTTTAGGACCTTTCATCACCTGTAATGAAGCCCTGTGTGTTATGACATTTTAGCCTGTTAGCAAGCTAGCTAATTTATAATAAATTAAAAAAAATAAAATAACACAAATTCAACCAAACTTGTCTCTGCATCAGAACAGCTTGCAAACAGGGTTTACTGAGTACTTGGTGTGTACTCATAGCATCAACAGATACCGAGGCAACACAGGCAACAACAAACTTAAAAGAATAATCACAAAAAGTCTTATTTGAGTGTTTGGACCTAATCATTAGCCTGGACGTGAGAACGTTTTTTAGTCTAGCTTTGCAAATTACAGTGTTTTATTGTGGTTGAATTCAATCCTATTCTGTCTGTTTATCTGGGAAACCTTCAATCAGAGGCTGATCCTGTGAATGTCCTGATTATATCACAACATTTAGATCAAATACAACTTGGCTCCGTTTTGGACAGGAAACTAGAAGGCTGGCTACAAACCCCTTGCACCTTGCATACAGCCCGTCGGTGAGAAGGTGCAAGGTGAGGTCTTACTCTCTAGCGACACGGGAGCGCTCCTATCGCTGGCCAACCTCTTCTGCTCTTCTGAAGGTGGTGGTTTTTGTTGTTGGTTTAAGTATTGGTATAACCGAATGTATGGGTGGTCTGTTGATGCTGGTGTTTGGGTCTTACTCTCTAGCAGCGGGGCGCTGCGGTCGTTCACCACCGCCACCTTCCTCAGGTTGGTGCCTTTGCAGATGTCGGTGAGCAGGGCACCGCGACCTTTGGCCTCCTCGCGGTTCAGTTTGGGAGGGGTGGTGTTGGCCTGGGCGGGGGGAGATGACAGAAAGGTAGATGGAAGGGAGACATTTGAGAGAGTACAGTTTAAGTTAATATAATGTCTCATGTAATATTGTGAGATATAATCACAGCTGCAGAGATTGTATCTGATTGACATAAATATGAATTTGTCATGTGTATGTTGAATAAATTGATTTAAAAAGTGAACTTGGAAGGCACAATATGAAACTAAATGCAATGGCTTGAAATTGAATGTGATTATTATTGAGTTTAAAATTTGGCTCGCCCAATTCAGGTTGAGCTCTCAGACACACATTTGGCCACAAGTGACTTTATTTCCCTGAGTGTTGACTGGAAGGCAGCCGCCGCCTCCAAAGCTGGATTTCAAATAGCACCTTAAAAATACAGTTTTTAAATCCAATTATTCAACAAATTCATTTTCTGAATTCAGCAACAAATAAAAATGTATATAATTCAGATTTGATTATGCTGCTTTGATAGATCGAGTTCGAAATTTGCCAATATACAGGATGTGATGAATTTTTCACCTCTGGTCTCAGAAACCAAATTGAACCACCAATCATAGACTAAAGAGACATCTGACCCTGCTGACTTGTGTGTGTGTGTGTGTGTGGGGGGGGGGGCTTGTGTTGTTGGAGTTATAAAATCTTAAAAAACAACAACAAAAATCACATCTCTGGATAATGTAGCCTACGTCTCTTCTCATCCCGTCCAACCATGGCTACAGGCCTGCAGCTTGTTAGGGAAATCAGCTCATGTGTGAAGAATGAGATGATGATGAGCAGGAAAAAAAAGGGGATGAAGAGGGGGAGGGTGGTGAAGAGAACAGAGGAAGGGTGGAGGGAGGGAGGAAGAATGAGAAGATGACAAGCAGAGAAGCAGAAGGTGAATTAGGAGGAAGGGGGATGAATGGAGGGAGACAAAGGAGGAGGACGAGGGAGATGAAGAGGGAGAAGGAATGAGGGATGAATGAGAGCAGGAGGGATGGAGAGAGAGATGAGGAAGAAGGGGATGAAGAAGAGAAGACCAAGGAGGGAAAAGCCCATGGAGAAAGAATTAGTTAACAAAATGTAGTGTGTTGAGCCTGCGTGTGCAGTGGGGGTGCTTACCTGGCTGAAGGTGGGGGGAGGCGGAGGGCCCCCTGGGGGAGGAGGGGGAGGGGGAGGAATGGGCATCCTGCTCCTTTAACTGTCAGCCACAGATAGACAGCTGGCTACGATACACACACACACACACCTGGGTCACCCTGTAACACACACACAATCTATTACTACATTTGTGGGGACAAATCAATATAGAAATCCCTTTATGAAGCCCAAGTCTGCATCTCTAGCCTCATATGAACAGAAGCACAAGAACACACACACACACACACACACACACACACACACACACACACACACACACACACACACACACACGTCAACCTTACACCAGCAACACAACACTTTCCTACAACAATAACTACGTCTGGTAGAATTTGCACTCTTTACTATCATTTACCATCAAGTCTGCAAAGCTAGCAAGCTACAATTACCTTTCTCGTATTAGCTTTGTGTATCGACCTTGCACATCATACCTGCTAGCAACGCCAACTAGCTAAACAACTTCAGATATGGTAGCGTTAATAAAAAATAAGATGACAATTATCTGCCACCCCAGGCAAGCTAGCAAAGTTAGCGAATAATGTTAGCATCACACACCATCAATAACGGCCTGGGTTCAACCACTGCAGGCAGCTAGCTGGTAGCTAGTTTATAAGCAAGATTAAACGTAGATGCCCCCCTCTCATATCACAAGTTGGCCGAACAGCCAAGCAATTGTCTTCATAACACAAATAGATGCTAGTGCTGAAACCGTCTATCTTAAAGTTAGCTGGGCTAGGTTAGTTAACTAGCTTGGCCAGCTAGCTGACTAGCATTAGCAACCCGTGCCAGCGCAGGCTGGCAAGCGCATCATCAAAACATATCATGTCAGCATCCAGGCACAAAACGTACCAATGAACGTTAGCGATCCATTCGTTCGACCCGTTGATATTTAACTCATATTTGTGTCTTTGCTCGGTGTTTGGATTTCAAAATAAGTGTAAGATATTTAACTGTATTTAGTGGCCATCTAGATGTCTATATATCACCTCTTCTTTGCTGCAGATTGATTCTCTTGAGCCAACACGCAAGAGTGCATGACTCTGAGCGGAAATGCACTGCTGTGAGCGTGCTGCTGTGCATGCATAATACAACCTCAAAATAAAGGAACAAGGGACAAAACTGATCTTTATTGATGTTTATCAACGGGTGGTTCCGATACGTGCACATCTAGTGCATCAGAGTACAAAACAAGCTGAAGATGTTTTATTAATACATAATATGTTTGGTTTTCTGTAATTCAGACACATGACAAACAGATGGCGTCATTGGTCACGTTTACGACGCGTCACCGTGAACTGGCCAATCAGCTCGCACGTCGTACCGCCGATATTTGAAAACAGAAATGGCCGTTGTTCAAGCGTAAGCATCTTCAACATTTCATACAGTTAGCTTTAGAAATGTAGATAGTCGGTTGTTGGTTATAATGTACTGGGGACTTTCTCTTTCTCTGATAGCGTTTTTCTAATAGAAACGTCCTTTTGCGACGAACACGCCTGTGGAAATATGAAGTACGAAGTACATATAGTATCGTTAGCTATCGTTGGCTAAATGTGCAAGTCTTCGCAGTTTATGAGCTTTAGCTAACATTACTACTGTGCAGGGTTTCCACGGGCTTTGAAAATCCTTGAAAGTTTGTTGATTTGAGAAAAATAGAATACGGCCTAAAACGTTTTTGAAGATAAATGTTTAGTCTTGAAAGTTCTACAGCACCCAAATTCATCAATATGCCTCAGCTCTCTGGACTTCTTCCCATCCTGAGGAAATCCAGTGTGAAAATGTCATCAGTATTTCATGACTTGACAGGATCATGAGTAAAAAACATGAGGCCTCTCAGGTCTTACTGCAAAACATGCCAATTTTGAGTTCATGAATTTCACCAAACAGACCTTGAAATTCATTGAAAGGTCCGTGTGGAAAGTGAGTGTGGGAACCTTGTTTCAAAGTTTGAGAACAGACAAAGCCGTATATAACTGGTTGGTCAATGGTGGTCTGTTATTCAGACCTTGGACCGCCGAATGTTCACGACCAATCAGAATTGAGTATTCAACAAATTGTATTAAATTCTGTTCTGATCACGTTGTGTTGTTACCTGGTTCAGGGTGCTGGACAGGTGCGACCCGGCTCTCCTGGATCTCTACGGAGACTCAGAGCAGACAGACTGTGAGGATGCGGCCAGGGTGGTCCTCTACCTGATGGTAGGTCTGTCTGTCTGCCTGTCTCTCTTTCTCCTGTGTTCTCGTTCGTTGATTGTGTGAATATCTGCACAATTCTGCATTTGTGTATGAGAGAAAAGATGTTTGATGTTCTTACGTGTGTGTGTGTGTGTGTGTGTGTGTGTGTGTGTATAGGACAGCCGTCGTGTCCAGAAGGTTCTGTGGCGACAGTTGTCTGTGCTGGACTCCATGATGGCTTTAGTGGAGGGACTGGAGTCTTCCCAGCAACTACTGACAGAGCCCTGCCCACCCCACCCTGGTATGCACACACACACACACACACACACACTTTCTATCACACACTTCCACCCCCTAACAAAGTTTTTACATGCCAAATGCATTAATGGAGGTCTGAGGTTGTGAGGTTTAGTGTGTTGACATTAAAAAGGTCTTAAGTCTGAAATTGAACTTCAATTGCTAAGGTAGTAAGGTGTGTGTGTGTGTGTGTGTGTGTGTGTGTGTGTGTGTGTGTGTGTGTGTGTGTGTGTGTGTGTGTGTGTGTGTGTGTGTGTGTGTGTGTGTGTGTGTGTGTGTGTGTGTGTGTGTGTGTGTGTGTGTGTAGACAGTGCAGCTCGTGGCCGGTGGAAGGCTCTGAAGGCAGAGACCAGAGCCGGCGTGGAGGAGACGGAGGCTCTGCTCAGCGCTCTGCAGGGCCGGGTGGAGCAGATACACACCAGACGACACACACTCACTCAGCTCGTCCAGCAGCTGCAGAGGAAGGTACAGAACACACACACACACTCATAGCGTCATAGGAGTGTGTTATCCTTCATATTGAGGATTCATAAAATTGGCGAAAATGTTGACTTTTGCAAAATAATCTGCTAAAAGAAACGGTGGAATTGTCCAGTTATTAAGAACTTCTTATTTGCAGATTGTTCTTTTTTCTATCGGTCCTTTGTTTTATTTATTCCATGTGTTGTGATATTCTATTTTTGTAAGCTGTTTTATTATTCTAACTCATATTGTCGCTTCTCTTCCCCCTTTCTCTCCTCTCCTCTGATAGAGAGAGCAGAGTGAGCAGCTGGAGGAGTCGCTGCAGAAGGCCCAGAATGCATTGCGAGTCTGTGAGGGTCAGCTGACACAGCTCAGGGCAGAGTCGGAGGTTGTGCTGGGTCGCCTAGGCAACTGGCAGCTCCTCAGAGACGAGTGAGTGACAGGTTTTATACCTTCACTGTGTGTGTGTGTGTGTGTGTGTGTGTGTGTGTGTGTGTGTGTGTGTGTGTGTGTGTGTGTGTGTGTTACTAATGTCTTGATGAAACCGTTTTAACCCCTCAGGCTCCAGCGTTACGTGTCGGCCGTTCAGGATGTCATGCAGATGAAGCTGCTGTCGGTCAGCCAGTCAGAGCTGTGTGTTGAGCTGAGGCCCCGCCCCTGTGGAAGCCACTCCTCCAATGAGCTGGAGCCGCTGAAGCTGTCGGTCAGCTGGAGCCACGACGACCGTTTCAGGCTGCAGGTAAATCCATGTCCAGGCGTGGGTTGAGGCTGGAAACCGGTCCTGATTCAAACGAGACCCCGGTTCTGTAACCCGGTTCTTTCTTTACATGTATTTCTGAAGAAGAGAGAAGTCTCAATAAAAGTCTATGACATATTAAACATTAGAATGAATCTTAATAATATATAATAAGTAATAATAATAATAATAAGTCATCAGGAAGTGTTTAAAGGAACTCCCCCCTCTTCCCCATTTTGTTGAACCCACTTTACCTCAACCTGCCTCGTCTACTTCTACTTCAGTTCGTGATTTCCTACATTTCCCAGAATGCCTTTTCAGCTGTAGGTTTTACCTGTAGGTGGAGAGAGGTAGTGATAGTGTAGTTGAGAAAAAGAGTCTTTTCTTGTGGCTGCTTTGCATTCTGGTCCGTTGGAGCTGCTGCCAAATTGGGTTGTTGAGTTTGGGTTACGACTGCAGACTGATGGACATTACAGGCTCGTTTGTAGGGATGTGTTGATGCTCTGTTCAATACTGGCTTCAGGGTTCGATATTATCATCGTATTTTCAGCAAATTATGACGATGATAAAATCCTTTTTTATTTCTGAGGGAAAACCAAAGTGTACGCCACAAACAGGGAGACTACTAGTACTATAAGTGAAACCAAGTTCATCCACAAACGTAGTGTAGTTTTACTGTGTGAAATAACTGGTGAAACTAGACTCTTTTTCTTTCTCTTTCTTTATGAGTGTTCCTGTTTTGAAATGAAAGTCTGTCTGTCTCTCTCTCTGTCTGTCTGTCTGTCTGTTTCTCTCTCTCTCTCTCTCCCTGTCCCTGATTCTTTCTTTCTCCAGTGCTCTGTTCATCCCACAACATGAGTGTTCCTGTTTTGAAATGAAAGGTTCTCTCTCTCTCTCTTTCTCCCTCTCTCTCTCTCTCTCTCTCTCTCTCCCCCCCCCCCCCCCCCAGGTAAACCAAGGGACGACAGGCATGGTGGAGGAGTGTATGCAGGGCCATCTGTCTGAGCTGAGCGCCGCCCTGCTGGAGGTGATGCAGCGCTACAGCAGCCAGGGGGGCATGCTGGCTGAGATACAGGCCCTGCACTCCAGGTAGAACCCAGAGACACCTGCACCTCTCTGTCAATAACCAATAATAACCAGTCCTGTCACGTGGACTTCAGACTGACCTCTATATCTGGAGCAGCGGCTCGGGACTCCCTCTGGGGTCCCCGGGTATTACATATATAAGACGTTGGTTGGTAATATTGGTTGGTGTATTATGAATGGAACTGAAACTGATCTGAGCTGAATTGTAGTGAATTTAATTGTGTGTGTGTGTGTGTCCAGTTTCGCCATAGACTGGCGTCCGGCCCAGAGGCTGCTGGTGTACCTGAAGTCGGCCTCGGTGGTGTGTAGTCTGGAGGTGGAGGAGGGATACCCGGCGGCCGGGCGGGCCAAGCTGCTGTCTGTACGCAGAGACACACAGCCTGTCGACACGGCAACGCTGCAGGTAACAGTTTAAAATCACCATCCACACTTCCTTGTTCATGAAGCCAAAATATACACATAACTATCGTTTTGGGATCATTTTGGAGAAGCTCCCGTTTTTTGTTTAAATAGTGATACACACACACACACACACTTGTTGAGTATTACTACATTGTGTTGGTATTCTGCAGTGCTGGAAAGAGCTAAATCGAGATAGAACAGCAAGAATACCTTTTGAGTTGGGTTGTATTATTTGTCAAGTACAGATATGAAAGTGAATTAAGATTGTCTGTCTGTCTGTCTGTCTGTCTGTCTGTCTGTCTGTCTGTCTGTCTCTCAGCCTCACAAGGACAACCCGAGCCTGACTGACTGGCTGGTTTTCCTCTGCAGCAGTCCTCTCATCTGAAGGACGGATATTTTAGCTTCTCTTGTCTCCCTGTTTTTCTTCTCTGTTCTCATCTCATCTCCACCTCTTTTCTCTCCTCACTTTCTCTTTCTCCTCCAAACCTTTTTGAACTTTTCTCCTCATCTCAGTTGCACTACACCTTTTTTAAACACGTTGTTTTGCCATCTCTCCACAAGGGGGCGGTCTCTGGCCTGTGTTGCTCCTCAGTCTATCCAGCTTCAATCTGCAGTTTCCCACAATATGATAATGTGATTTGGACGGGGCTGGAAAAGTACAAAGTTCATCAAATGTTCAAAAGATCTTAATTTCTGCTGATATTACCCAACTGACTGTCTGTGTTTTTTGTCTGTTGTTGTTTACATGTGTTGTTGTTATTTCTAATCAATGTATGACCGCTGTTTAAATAAACGTTTGCACCAAGTAACCTCAGAGTTGAAGAGTTGTACTCCAGAACACCATATATCCATTTTAGATGGAAAAAAAATGGATCATTCCGTAAAGTGTATTAAAGCGTATTAAGTATAAGTGTGTGAAAGCATTTGTCAACACTTGAAAAGATGAGACACCTATGAGAGACTTCAGTGAATCAGTGCCTAAAAATCATATATTCAAATCAAATATTGCATTATCAATCAGTTGTAACGGTGTCTTTCAAACGTTAGCTTCCTCTTTGGGATTTTAACTTTTTTTTTTTGACCCTCTAAGGACCAAGACGTTAAAACCACGGTCCTGTAATGCTGCCCTCTGGCCACTAGGTGTCACTGTCCAGTCTCTGTGCCCCTGCCTCCCTCTGAGGGCCTCCCTGCATTCCTGACTGCCTACTGTAGACTGTGACATAACACACACACACAGACAAGGTTAGGTAATCAACCCGGCTGGTTTTGTCTCATCTAAACGTTTGTGGGTTCGCTCGCAACTCCAATTTTGGTCATTTCCATGTTTGAACTTCCCACCATTGTGTTTGTGAAACATTTTCCAAAACGAGGCTGTTGGAGATACAAGGTTTCCACCCAGTTACTGTTTTGATGAGGTAACTGGACAGGAAGGCAGAGCTGGGTTTGGTTAGTTTGGGAGGAGTTAGGAGGGAGGAGTTACACGACTGACATCACTCTCTCTGTCACACTGACCCTCCTCTCTGCCCCGCCCACCTCAGCAACTGCTGGCACACCATTGGTCGGCAGAGATGCTGAGGCTTTGTGCGTGGTGGACCAATGGGAGAGCAGAGAAGGAAGTTGGTTATGCTGTGAGAGTTTGACCTACTTCTGATCAGTGTGACTCACTGCTCTCAGTACAGCTCTGTCTGTCTCTCTCCCTGTCTCTCTCTCTCTGTCTGTCTGTCTCTCTCTCTCTCCCTGTCTCTCTCTCTGTCTCTGCCTGAATGTCTCTCTCCCTGTCTCTCTCTCTCTGAATCTCTGTCTGTATGTCTTTCTCTCTGCTGTATATCTCTCTGTCTGTCTCTGTCTGTCTCTCTCTCTGTCTGTCTGTCTGTTTCTCTCTCTCTCCCTGTCTCTCTGCCTGTATGTCTCTCTCCCTGTATCTCTCTCTCTCTCTCTGTCTCCCTGTATCTCTCTGCCTGTCTGTCTCTGCCTGTCTGTCTCTCTCTGTGTCTCTCTCTCCCTGTATCTCTCTGCCTGTCTGTCTCTCTGTCTCTCTCTCCCTGTATCTCTCTGCCTGTCTCTCTCTCTCCCTGTCTCTCTCTCTGTCTCTCTCCCTGTATCTCTCTTCCTGTATCTCTCTGCCTGTCTGTCTCTCTCTCCCTGTATCTCTCTGCCTGTCTGTCTCTCTCCCTGTCTCTCTCTCTGTCTCTCTGAATCTCTCTGCCTGAATGTCTCTCTCCCTGTCTCTCTCTCTCTGAATCTCTGTCTGTATGTCTTTCTGCCTGTCTCTCTCTCTGCTGTATATCTCTCTGTCTAACTGTCTGTCTCTGTCTATCTGTCTGTCTCTCTCTCTGTCTGTCTGTCTGTTTCTCTCTCTGTCTCTCTCTCCCTGTATCTCTCTGCCTGTATGTCTCTCTCCCTGTCTCTCTGTCTGTCTCTCTCTCTCTCTCTCTCTCTACCTGTCTCTCTCTCTGTCTGTCTCTCTACCAGAGCTCCTTCTTCAAGTTTACCAGTTAGCCATGTGTGCTCTGAAAAACTGTGGCTCTTTGGCTCCGCCCACTGAGGTGTGACTCAACCAATGAGATGATTTCTGCCTCCAGGAATACGACCTAAAACTCCAACCTGCCACGCCTGGATGAGTTTCCCTCACAGGACAATAATCTCTTGAAGTGAATGATCGAGTTTAAATTCATTGTTTTGGAGACGAGAGGAAGAAACACAAGACCAATAGATTGTTTTATATATATAATTATGCCTTTACAACATAAAACACTGATTAAAATACATACAGTCAGTATATTTGAATCCATATAATGCATTTCATACACTCTGTTTAAAACCGTATACATTTGTGCCCCACACTTTTTCTTACAGTAATAATATTTGCACCATGAGCATATTTCATATTAACAAAATATATATATATATATTTACTTGTCTTATACACAATTCTCCAAACTCTTCAAGTATACATGGGAGCTGTGTGGAATAACTTCACACGACTGCATAACATCACTGCATATGTAGGATTAGAGAATGGACTCTTGAGGCTTTAGTATGAACAGAGCAGCTGTGTGTGTGTGTGTGTGTGTGTGTGTGTGTGTGTGTGTGTGTGTGTGTGTGTGCGTGCGTGCGTGTGCGTGTGTTGTGTGTGTGTGTGTGTGTGTGTGTGTGCAGCTTCATTCCCCAGCTCTACAGGAAGCTGTTTCAGGTTCTTTCAGGTTGATTTGCATTGTCTTTGTCCAGAGTTCAGTTTAATATCAGTTCACCCGCCTTCCTCCTCCATCTCATAGGTCTCTCAAGCTGTCCTTCACTGCCTGCCCTCATGCTATTGGCCGGCATGGGTGTCAGTCAACTGAAGAGAGGAAGTGGAATCGAACACCATGTTTCAGAACTGACCCACCCAGTGAACTTGGCTGATGAGGAAGGATGCTGGTAGCTGAGGTGACCCGTTGTCTAAGCCACTGACTCTGTTCTGCCAGACTTTTATTTTGGCGGTCAGTCTGAGTCTGAGTCAGTTTACAGGCTAGGTTACTGGCAGAAGCGCATTGGAGTGGCAGATAATGTTGTTGATGATGTCATCACTGTGCGACAGTTGGTAAAATCGTAATAATCAGTGCGTGACGAATGCGAGCAGCTTCTCTGCGTGGCATTCCGCCGGCGATGACATCATCACTGCGCGACAGCCTGCGGTGGTGATGATGATGATGATGGAGTGATCGGGTGCTGATGCTGGAGGGAGAGCAGGTCCTCCAAGTGGCAGGTTGTTACTTCCCCTGCACTCTCTGTCGATGACGTCATCAGCATGCGGCAGACAGGAAGTGATGCTGACGATCGGGTTAAACCAGTGTCCAGTGCGTCGGGGGGAAGAGAGCGGGTAGTGCTCGGTGATGTCATCACCACGCGCCCCACACTCAGACGTCGATGCGGAAGGAGAGCAGTTTCTCGGAGTGCATGTTGTTGAGCGTCCGGAGGTCCGGCAGCTTGAGGAGGAGCTTGGTGAAGCGGGACGAGTCTCCGTGGTGATGATTGTTGCCGGGGGAGACCGGCGTCTTGTTGACCAGTGACCGCAGAGCTCGGATCAGGCTCTCCTGGAGCTGCTCCACGGACGCCACGTTCTCTATACCAGACCGGTCTGAGGAGGGGGGGAAGGAGGAGGGCGAGGAGGGGAAGGAGAAGAGGAAGAAGTGAGGGTGAAAAGGAGTGACAGAGAGGAGAAGAAGAAGAGTTTAGTTTTTGACTGTGGTTGTGTTCGGAATGGTTCACTCGTTCACTCACTCACTATTCCCTATGTAGTGTTTGTCAGATAGACCAACCGAGGTTTCGGACACTACGCTGAACATAGACATATATACATGTATACATGTATATATGTCTATGTTCAGTGTTCAGACATATATACATGTATACATGTATATATGTCTATGTTCAGTGTTCAGACATATATACATGTATACATGTATATATGTCTATGTTCAGTGTTCAGACATATATACATGTATACATGTATATATGTCTATGTTCAGTGTTCAGACATATATACATGTATACATGTATATATGTCTATGTTCAGTGTTCAGACATATATACATGTATACATGTATATATGTCTATGTTCAGTGTTCAGACATATATACATGTATACATGTATATATGTCTATGTTCAGTGTTCAGACATATATACATGTATACATGTATATATGTCTATGTTCAGTGTTCAGACATATATACATGTATATATGTATATATGTCTATGACGCTGAACATCACCACGTTGAAAAAATGCGCCGGATATTCACGTGACACAAGCGAACGCGCCCAGCATCACGTAAACACACCGAGCACTCAGGCAGCAGGTTGACATGTACTCAGGTAGTATCGATTTTGCAGTATTGAATATTAAATCACAAATAATATTAAATCACAAACAAATAATACTAAAATAAAAAAAATTGCCTTCTGCCATCTTCACGACTCTTCTTCTTTGGTAAGACACGAACGCATTGCATTGTGGTATACAGGAGAAATTGTAGGGTACATCGTCTGTTCACTACAAATTGTTGTGCATTGTGGGTATTTTATAGTGAACTATATAGTGAACCAAATTAACCGTTGAGAATTCGGACACTAGTAGAAAATGGCGGACACACTATATAGTCCACTACCTCTGTAATAGGGAAGCGTTTGAACAGGGCCCGTGGTTGTGATGGTGTCCTACCTGCCGACACCAGCACCACGGCGGTGAACAGGCCCAGCTCCTCGGCGCTGAGCTCCAGGGAGGCCAGCTTGTGGCTGAAGTCGAACATGGCCCGCAGCAGCTCGCCCATGCCCATGCTCTGCAGCGCCTCCAGGCCGTAGGTGGCGCCGGAGATGAAGGTCACCGTCTGATCCTTCACGCTGAACAGCGACGCGAAGCGCACCATCAGCACCTGGGGGAGGAGAGGGGGGAGGACGGGGGAGACGTCATGACAACGGAACGTCATTCAAATCTGAATTCCCGTGGCCTGTGTGTGTGTGTGTGTGTCTTCATCTCCTATTTGTGTGTGTGTGTGTGTGTGTCTTCATCTCCTATCTGTGTGTGTGTGTGTGTGTGTGTGTGTTTCGTCTTCTATCTCTGTGTGTGTGTGTGTATTCATCTCCTATTTGTGTGTGTGTGTCTCCTATCTGTGTGTGTGTGTGTGTGTGTCTTCATCTCCTATTTGTGTGTGTGTGTGTGTGTCTTCATCTCCTATCTGTGTGTGTGTGTTTTGTCTGCTATCTCTGTGTGTGTGTGTGTATTCACCTCCTATCTCTGTGTGTGTGTGTGTATTCACCTCCTATCTGTGTGTGTGTGTGTGTGTCTTCG
>JAXDDW010000053.1:2305000-2327500 GCA_034670385.1 Hoplostethus mediterraneus
GAGGAGGAGGAAGAGGAGCCGTCCTCTCCCGCGGAGCCCGAACTGGAGCTGCCACTGCTGAGGAAGGAGGAGGAGGAGGAGGAGGAGGAGGAGGCGAAGCAGGGCTGGGAGTTGGAGTTGTCGCTGTACATGGAGACTGGGCTGGTCCGGGTCGGGGAGCCTCCACATGAACCCACGTAGGAGATCACGCCTCCTGGGGGACAGAGAGAGGACATATGATATACTTTCAGATGATTTAACGACCCCCTCTGGCGGCCATATTGGAGGTCCTCAGTGATTACATACAACTTTGCTGCCTCAACGGAGCCTCAACTAGTTAGCTAGCTAGCAGTTTGTTCAGGTTAACTGAGCTGACTCTTCTCCAGCTCAGTCCAGTCAGACGTCATGAGGAGGACCGGCTGCCTGAACCTGAGATTTAAAGTCAAAGTTAGAACGTGGTGAGAAGAGAGACTGGGGGGAAGAGAGAGAGAGAGAGAGAGAGAGAGAGAGAGAGAGAGAGAGAGAGAGCGAGAGAGAGAGAGAGAGAGAGAGAGAGAGAGAGAGAGAGAGAGAGAGACATCACGACTGCACTAGCAGGAGACAGCAGCCTGCGTTCCCTCACACAGCCAGACACGAGGGGGCGGTGTGTGTGTGTGTGTGTGTGTGTGTGTGTGTGTGTGTGTGTGTGTGTGTGTGTGTGTGTGTGTGTGTGTGTGTGTGTGTGTGTGTGTGTGTGTGTGTGTGTGTGTGATGGTGGGTGGGTGGGGGGATAATTATGCAAGGGAAGTGGCTGTCTTCCTGCAACCATGGCAACTGACTGGGGGGGGGGATAAAACTTCACTTCAAAACAACTGAGCTTTCTAGGAATTTCAGAGGGGGGGGGTGGAGAGCAGGGAGGAGGGGAGACGTGTTGCATTAACACAAACTTTGGACTATATTTTATATTCTTTAAACCACACATTGTGAACTCTTGCACATATTTTTTTCTATTGTTATTATTATTTTTCTTATTTCTTATAATATCTTTTAATATATTTTAGTGTGAATTTTTCAGTTTCATATTGTATTCTTGATCTTTTACAGTACTTGCTTTTATTCTTGTTTTTATTCTTCTCTTGCTGTTTATTTTTCTGCACCAAACACCAGGTCAAATTCCTTGTATGTGAAAACATACTTGGCAATAAAACTGATTCTGATTCTGAGGAAAAGGTTTGTCTGCAGCCAACTGCTCCTCCTCCTCCTCCTCCTCCTCCTGCTCCTCCGCCTGGATATTGTGTCTACAGCATTCACACCTTGGATAGTGATAGAAGTTAGGTTTAGCCTCTGATATATCACAGACGATTGGAGGAAGTCTGATTTTTGGCATCAAGATGTTTCTTCTTGTGACACATTTGAAGGAGCTTTGATGACGACGATATAGAAATAGACAGACAGAGAGAGAGAGGTTGATGGACGGAGGCTGGCAGAGAGAGGAGGTGAAAACTCCACGTGAGGAGATCACTCACTACAGCAGCAGTCTGTTAGACCAGATGGAAAACAGAAAGCCGCCCACGCAGACAGACAGGCAGACAGACAGACAGGCAGAGAGAGAGACCAGTACATCCTGTCGCTCCATCCAAGCCTAGAAATACACTGACACTGATGGAGCCGCATCCTCCTGCCCTCGACGGGTTCTTACTTCCTGGAAGTAAACTTTATCTAAGTAAAGTATCTAAGTATCTACCTACCTACCTACCTACCTACCTACCTACCTACTTACCTACCTACCTAACCACCTACCTACCCACCTACCCACCTACCTACCTACCTACCTACCTACCTACCCACCTACCTACCCACCTACCTACCTACCTACCTACCTACCTACTTACCTACCTACCTACCTACCTACCTACCTACCTACCTACTTACCTACCTACCTACCTACCTACCTACTTACCTACCTACCTACCTACCTACCTACCTACCCACCTACCTACCCACCTACCTACCTACCTACCTACCTACCTACTTACCTACCTACCTACCTACCTACTTACCTACCTACCTACCTACCTACCTACTTACCTACCTACCTACCTACCTACCTACTTACCTACCTACCTACCTGCCTGCCTGCCTACCTACCTACCTACCTACCTACTTACCTACCTACCTACCTATCTACCTACTTACCTGCCTACCTACCTACCTACCTACCTATCATTTATCTATCTATCTATCTATCTATCTATCTATCTATCTATCTATCTATCTATCTATCCATCTATCTATCTATCTATCTCTCTCTCTCTCTCTCTCTATCATCCGGTTTTGTGATGTTTTTTTATGTCTTGGTCCAACAACACAGACGTAACAGTGAAGCCTGAGCTGGCCTGAGATCAGCTCCTTGTTCTGTTCGTCTCTGCTGAGGCGATGCCCACGTGCCCGGGCTGCACGTGGCGCCCACTCATCTGCCTGGCTGACTCTCTGTAGCGTTACACTCACACACACACAGAGATATGTCTGCCTTTTACTGCAGCTGGAAGCCTTTTATCGTGCTCACACACACTCACACACACTCACACACACACACTCTCACACACTCACACACAGACAAACAGGCTTGTATGCATACACACACACACACACACACACACACACACACACACACACACACACACACACACAGAAGGAAGTCTGCATGCAAGAACACTACAAGTGTGGTGGACGGCGATGTGCACGAGGAGGCCAAGTTCAACTTCAACCCAAATGAGAACAAAATGTTGACGATATGACATCATCACGGTAAAGAATCACATCAAAACAGCTTCTGACCTGAAAGATATTTAGGTCCTGATTTAAACCGACGCAGGTGGCAGCGACTACGGACGCTGTCTCAACTCAACTTCAGACCATAAACAAGGTGAAGGTCAAACTGCTGTCTAGCGGGACTCCAGCTGCCCTCCTGGTGTGGTTGTGGTTTCTAGGTGAGGGGCTCGGGGTGAAAGGTCAGACAGGGGTCAAGGTCAACAGACAGACTCCACAGGCCAAGTGTGAACACATGGAGGCTTCCTGTGATTTATATAAAATGTTTCTTGATTCAGTCAGTCAGTCAGTCAGTGAGTCAGTCAGTAAATCAATCAGACAGTCAGTAAATCAATCAGACAGTCAGTAAATCAATCAGACAGTGAGTCAGACAGTTGGTCAGTTATTCAGTCAGTCAATTAGTCAGTCAGTTATTCAGTCAGTCAGACAGTCAATCAGTCATACAGTCAGTCAGTCAGTAAATCAATCAGTCAGTAAATCAATCAGTAAGTCAGTCAGTTGGTCAGTTATTCAGTCAGTCAGTTAGTCAGTCAGTTAGTAAATCAGTCAGTCAGTTATTCAGTCAGTCAGTAAATCAGTTAGTCAGTCAGTCAGTAAATCAGTCAGTAAATCAGTCAGTCAGTTATTCAGCTCTTTCTGCAGCCATCCATTCATCCAGTCAGTTGTGTGGTGACATAACTCTGGTGTGTAGAAGCTGGAACACAGGGTCACAGGGTCACTGTGTCAGGTGTCACCACGGCAACGGAGCACGTGCACTGGCCCATCCTGCTGCCACTGGCTCCGCCCACAGCTCCTCCCCTCACACTGTACTGCAGGCTACCTCTGGCTTTCCTCCCCTCCTACTCCAGCTCTCTCTCGCTCTCTCTCCTTCCCAACCAGCTTGTTTTCCTCTCCATCCCTCCTCCTCTCACTCATCTGTTTCTTTCTCTCCTCCTCCTCATTTCTCCCAGGTTCCCCCTCATGTCTTCTTGGATCTCTCTCCGGAGACACATTAATCCCTCCTCCATTCCTGTCCTCTTTCCCCACTTCTTCAACAGCAAACTAACTAAATATCTGGCCTAAAAAATCCTACATAACAGAAACCAGTTTACTCAGTCATTCCTTTACTCGTTCACAAACTGATCCTGATATACAAGCATAGTTTCAAATGTCACAAAATGTCCCATTGGGTCCCAAAATGATTAAAGAAATTTGAAAGCTGAAGGTTTTAACTGGAGAGTCCTTATTTTCTTTGGGCGTGCTGAATAACCACCTCTCAGCTAGCAGGTCAAAGCCGAACAACATCTCAAAAAGATTCACCGTGACATGGTAAACATGGCCCCAAGAGGAGAATCTACCAGACTGAAGAATCCTGTTGTGGGACAATCCATGTCTGTACTATTACATAAGCACCAACTAGTCCAAATAGGTCACCGTGACATGCTGCAGAGCACCAGACCAGATACCAAGACAGGAAGAGAACACATACTGGAAGCAACTCGTTTCATGACTCTTTATGAAGTAAATTCATATTGATAGTGATACCATAGGAGATTTTTCTTAAGTCACTAAACTCACTATTGAGAAACACACTATAAATAAGTCTCTAAAGGAATATTATAGTGAATATCTGTCCAAGGCGGATGCTGGCAGCCCCTCGAGGACTTCGGTGAAGGAGCGCGTCTATTCTGGGCGCTAGTCTGAATGGAACATGTGTGGGTGAATGGAGAGAGTGAGCTATGTAACACAACCAGGTTGATGCCGTCTGTTTGCTGCAGCGCCAGCTGCCTGTCCTCGTGCAGGCTCGGAGAGAAGCTCGTGTGTTCCAGTCACACCCCTGAGCCACGTGCGTCCTCTGGACAGCAGGCTCCGCAACGAGACTGGCTCGCTGCCGCCCCGCCCACGCGGACACACCTCCCGTGTTCCCTCCCGCCCTCTCCCTCTCCCGCCGTTCTCACGTTTCCCCCATTCATTCCCTACACACACACACACACACACACACACACACTCTCTCTCTCTGGCGCTGTCCATGGTAGTGTTAGAAAACGAGGCTACAAAAAAAATACTACTACTAATAACAAATATAATAGAATAATTATAATAAAATATTACTACTATTACTACTAATAATAAAATCTCTCCCATTCCCATAATACTTCCCATAATACTTGGAGCTAGTAGGGAGTCGGTGCCTTGCTCGAAGACACAAGCTGAGGTTGATCTTGAATCAATAAAGATGAAGTTGGCCTGTCTCAACTCTCAGTAAAGCCTTAGTAGTAAACCCTATGAGGGACAGTCAACAGGCATGATTATTATTTGGTCAATGTGATCAACTATTAGGTCACCAAACTATCAGTTTATAGAGGGAACATTGGTCTCTGGATAATCCTCTTCCAAAATACACTTCTGGTACGTGTCGCTTCATCTTTGCTCTGCTCACAGTATTTTTATTTTTTATTTTTTTAATTTTTTTGCTCAATGCTAAAAGAAGATCGCATCTGAAGTCTGTTGGGTGAAGGTGTGGTGAGTCAGACATACCGGATGGGACAGAGGGAAGGACGGGACTGACGAGGAATTATGTAATGAGCTCATCTGTTCTGCAGCCAATCGCAACGGAGCGCAGTGAAAACAAAGCGCACATGGCTCGGTTTGCCGGTCCATGTGAACGGTAACGGAGGAACACACACACGCGCACACATTCATTGGGTTGCTGGTCCACCTGACACCGACCGACTAGCTGCCATGACCCAATTCCCCGAAACCCCACCGGAATCACGGTGACGGTACCCGTGATGTGCCACAAGACACAAAACACCGACGTGTGTGTGTGTTTTTTTATTTTATTTTTCAAATCTGGACTTTATCCGCATTTTGTTCTTTTTAAACCAACAGAAAACCAACAAATGAAACCTGGACCAGCTTGCTTCCCTGTCTGAACGCATCTAAGCTTCGTCGTCGAGGTTATTGATGGACATATTTCACTGTTGATAGGCGTTATTTCCTTTATTCCACAAGCTGATATAAACCCCTGCATGACGTGTCAATTAGGGCAGTAAGGCAGCCCCGATATTTCAATACCACATTGGGAAAAAAAGCATATCCAATGTGACCATCATCTTTTACCCCCCGGTCCCAGTGATCCCGATACTCAAGTCCATGCAGCGTTTATTGCAGCAGCCAATGAAACAGCACGGCCACCAGGCAATGTTGGCTGTAGGCAAACCTGCAACCTGCAGCACGTTAACCTCATTTAAACAGTCAAAACATCCCGCAGGCACAAGCTGACCGGCATAGCAGAAGTTCAGACAGAAGAAGTGGGACGTGTTTAATAAATAAGAGTATTTTCACGCATGGCACAAGTGCAGCCAGTGCCAGAGGGGTGAACTTCACCGAGACCCACTGAACTTGTGTGTTTACACCGTGGCATCCAACAGAACAGGACAGTACTACGTTACTCCGTTACTAGTATTAGTAATATTACACATATGTATCGCCCAGAGCTGCACTGCGCTCCGTATAGAGACTTTTAATTCAAATGATCACTTCTCCTCCTGCGATGAAGTCAGACGCCAACATGAAATAAACCTCAACATAAGGCAAAAGACACAAAGCACTGGAAACAACTTCTTTAGAGGGGGTTGTTTACCTGTGTTGTTGTTATTGTTGTTGTTGGTCTCCATGGCGGTCGTCATTCTGAGCCCCAAAAGAGTCATGCAGAAATCTGTTCAAAACCTGGAAAGTGTCCTTTTCATTAAAAAGAAGAAATGAAATTCAATAAAGTCGAGAAACGTCGACACTTGTTGTTTTTCTTTCCTGTCTGGAATAAATAAAGTGTGTCTGGGTCGTTTCTACTCTAACGACACCATTATGTTCCCATGGAGAAACAGTGGAGGTGATGTCTATCTGCTGGCTGCTGCAGGAAGCTGTGGCCGTGCCCGTCATCTGCTTCACGCGCTCTCTCTCTGTCTCTCTCTCGTTCTCTCTCTCTCGCGCGCTCTCGCTCTCTCTCTCTCTCTCTCTCTATGAACTGCAGTTTCCTCGCTCGACCTGCCTTTGCTGCCTGGCAACTCCCCCCCCCCCCTCCCCACTCTGTCTCTCTCTCTCTCTCTCTTTCTCTCTCTCTCTCGCTCTCTGTCATGCGCGCGCAAGCAGCTGGAGCCTCGGGCCGCATCGCACGCGGCAGAAAACGGGACCACGTGACCGCGGGGAGAGTCTCGTGCCCCAGTGACACACTTTTCCTCCTCTTGTGCTGTTTTAAATCTCCGCGCACGTGGAGGTGCCGGCTTAAAGAGCCTTGAGGCTCTTCAGTTGAGGGGGCGCGCGGGCGGGGGTGATACTGTCTCTGTCTCTTACTGAGATTCAAATGTTTAAACCTGGACCTGCAAATTGTTAACCTTGTGTTATGTTTTTAATCTCATTTCATGTTATGCATTTTATTTTATTGTTTCTTCTTTTGTTTTGTCTTATTTCCTATTTTTATCTCCCCTTATTTATTTGCATGTAATAATAATACATTTATTTATATATAATTATTTATATAGCACCTTTCTTAAACACGTTCACTGAAAATGTAGAAAATAAATGATGTCAGAGTGATGCAGTCTAAACTCGTGGACGTGTGTGTGTTTGTGTGTGTGAGTGTGTGTCACTGCAGGCAGAGTGAAGCTGATGTACACTCAACATTGTCCGATCATGTCCTATCATGGAGCATCTCTCCCAACCCGTAACTAGATAGTGTAAAATTTGCTCATACATTTTCTTTTTGCAAAACAGAGAGGAGACATACAGCTTCATTTTATGTTTAGTATTGATCCTATTTCTATTAAAATCAATACTTTACAAAAGATGTGAGAATCGATATATCAATACTTTTGAAATTGATCAGCCTATCACCATCATTCTGGCTGCTCACCTTCCCACAATCCTCTACAAAATCTCTATGCGTGCTCTCGTTCACTTCACCTGCAAATTTTCCTCCCAGTGGATATCCACCATAATAATGATCATCATTTGACCCAGGTCAGGTATAGAGAGCCACAGAGCCATGCTAGCAGCGAGAGGAAACCAGAGGCAGAATGTGGGTGTGAAAGACCATATTTATCCCAGTGGAAGCCACACAGGAAGTGAGTTAAAGTGCAAACCCCAACGCCCTCGCCTACTCCTTCTTAACCTTTCTTCATCAAAGGAACGGTTGTTTTTCAGCACTGCCCTGCTTTTTTTGCTGTCTTAACGTGTGTTTTCATCCTTGCGTATGAAATGTGCTATATAAATAAAAGTTGCCTTGCCTTGTCTTCATCACCAGCATTATTAACGTTATCTTCATCACCGTCATCATCGTCATCATCATCACCACCACCTCATGCTCTTAATCATCACATCATCACAACAGCCCAGTCGCATTGTTCTCTGTATTTTTCTGCCTCACTACTGCCACCTGTTGAAAGCAAGGTAGTGAACAAACCTTCCTGGATGAATGAGGTAAAACAGAGGAGGGGTAGTTACCGAGAGGACGGAGGGGGTGGCAGCCCACTCGTTACAGAAATAATGAGATGTTAAGGAAAGCTTTTAGCAACAATTTGAAGGGAACAACTTCTTTTCCGCCTACCATACAACCTGGTAAAGTTTGGACAAACTGCCCACTGCTGCCAGGATTAGAGGGTTGAGTCCCGCTGGGGCCCTCCAGCTAGAATTGACCGACAGTACCGCGCTGCGAAGCCAAAGCTAACGAAACTAAGCAAAATGTCACATAATACACATAAAACACATAAAGTAGTTACTGCTGTTTGACCTTTGACCTTAGACCTTAAGCAGAGTAGGCCTCCACTGCCCTGAATGACGTCTACAGTCTACTGTAGTCACACAACTGTCCCAAGACTTCAACAAGTGACTGTATTTGTTTCCTATTTCATGTCCTGACCTCGTTTATCGTCTGAATCCACGATGAGCAGACCTGCATGGAATCTGCATGTATCATTCTGTTGAAAATGAAATGCACGGGAATCTAAAGCGTCAAAATGTGTCGTAGGAATGGATTCAAAATGAGGTTCATGGATGACCCCATCCCTTCCCGGATGAATTTCGCCATTATCTGGAGTGAAACTGAGCCTCCGCTTCCTGTTTGTCTGGTCTGAAGAAGCTTGTAACGAGATATCGAGGCCTGCTATAATCAG
This sequence comes from Hoplostethus mediterraneus, assembly GCA_034670385.1. NCBI lineage: Eukaryota > Metazoa > Chordata > Actinopteri > Trachichthyiformes > Trachichthyidae > Hoplostethus > Hoplostethus mediterraneus. The sequence continues at coordinate 2,313,937 of JAXDDW010000053.1, forward strand.
ATTAATCCAATTCATTACTAGTTCACTCTAATCTGGTTAGGTATTGTGAGGACGAGGGCGCGGCACCAGATATTCACAGCAGAACAATGCTGGGATTAGTGGCTTCTGGTGGGAACTATAAGAGGATGGGGATGTCAAAGCCCAACGGTTTCTCCTTTAAACATTATTAAAATCCCGGAAATACACAGTGACAATAGTATATACAAATTTTAAAAATAATTTTCGCTACTTTTTATTTATTTTTTATTTTGTTTAATGCCTATATTGCATGATGGCTGTGCATAGCGTTTCTATGTGCTAATGACTAATGACTAGCTACAGGGTTCCTGTGATCATGGAAAACCTGGAACATTTAACTGCATCTAGTTTTGGAAATGTCATAGAAATGTGTTGCTGATCTTTTTCCTCCAACCAGTGAAATGTTGAACGTTCCAGCTTGGCTGCTTGTTGATCCACTTCCCTTTGAGGAATAAAAACCCAGATCAGAAACGTCCTGATAGTATCGGTCCTAATAGTATCGGTCCTGATAGTATCGGTCCTGGTAGTATCGGTCCTGGTAGTTGGAGCGGAAATAAGACCGGGACATTCACATCACATGTTCAATGGAAAACATAGAGTCTGGTGAATACTGCTCATGTGTTTTATGCCATGGAATAGTCTTGGAAATGTCATTTAATTTGAGTATGGCGTTTTGGTATGAATCCCTCAATATGTCTCTGGTGTCATGAAGACAAGGTCCTGTACATTTGCTGTACTTGTCACTTCATGGTGTAGATTAAAAAATGCATGGATATCAATAAGAAAACAAAACCCAGATTTCAGCTCCTGAGAAGACAAACCTGTTGAAGATGAGAGGTTTTCCTACCACTGGATCTCAGCAGAGATACTATATATAACCTGTGCTCAGCTTTATTTAGCCAGAGAACAAAATAGAAAATAGAAAAGAGAGAGATAGACAGGTGGAGAGAGAGAGAGAGAGAGAGAGAGAGAGAGAGAGAGAGAGAGAGAGAGACAGGCAAGGAGAGCCACAGTGCCACATTTCACAGGCTGTTTGCTGAGGACGGTCTTTGGTGCCACGTGTTAAACAATACCATGCAAACTAAAAGAGGGCCATCTGTCCTTAAATAGCCACAAGGGGACAGCATGACAACAAAATGACATTAATAACAAGGCTTACAATAAAAAAACAAACACACATTCTCCTCGTGACCAGAGATGGGGATGCAGTTATTACTGTCGCTTCTGAAGAACCTGGGATCAGCTTTGGCTTGTTCATCATTCATCTAGATTGCCGTCACCTATTTGTGTTACCTGTGTTGATGTCTGTCTTGTGCACATGGCTCTCTGTCGCTTACCTATTTCCTGTTGTTTGATGAAGTATTTTTTAGGTAATGAATAGATGGCTACTTTGGAGTGTCATGCACCAGTGATGTTGTGATAAATAAAAAGATGGGTACACTATGACCCCCAGCCAGTGATCATCATGAGACAAACAACATAATAAAATCAATCATACTTTCATACAAAAATTTGCTTTTCCCCCTCAGTTTACTATGTAGGCTGTGCTACACTCTGTGTCTAGGCCTGGGATGTATACTATGAAAAAAGCCTCCAGACTAAACACACATCTGCTAACGACATGGCTCTGCTTGGCCTCATCTCTGTGGCATCATGCATAAATGTGTTTTAATTGCATAAATATTATAATTTGAATTCTTTGGAATCCTTTCATTATACAGTATAATATATATATATATATATATGATCATAGTTTACAAACAGGCAGCACCTTTTCATCTTTGGCAGTAGCAAGACCTAATAGTGTTGGAAAGCATGATAGACCCCCATGAAACATTTCGGTCAGCACCCTGGGGAGAGCAGGTGCACCTCGCCTTCCCAAAACCTCTTCCAAGGACAGCTGTGAACCGTCGTGAACAGGACATTACATACTACCGTACAGTAGGCGGCGGTATATACCTTTAACAGGAGTACAGGAGTCATCATTCTGGTCAAAAAAGAAGAATGGCTGATTGTGAGGACCTGCCGTGATTTTTCTGCCACTGCTTGGGCTGAAATGTTAGTGTGTTGTTAAGGTTCAGGTCTGTAGGAGTGTTTTGACATAGTAATATTTAATATATGAAGTCAAAATGGCGTTTTTCCTTTCAAATGTAGAGGGGAACAATTTACCATAGAAAAACATTGTACGTATTGTATAGTTGTATTTTGCCGCTTAAGTTTTTTGTACAAAATAAAGTTTTTGCCACTATTTGAGTGCTATTGATTTGAAGTCACGCTTTTATTCTGAAAAGGTCGGACCGGAAGTGTCATTCCTATTCTGGTTGAAGGAACGTAGTGAAACACTTAGCTAGGTGAAAATCTACAACAAATAATTTCTGCAATGGAGGTCCCTGGAGCGGACAGCGACTGGAGAAGCCCCCAATTTCGACAAAAAGTGGTTGCACAAATGTGAGATATTTTGGTTTACACTGTTGTGAAATTAGCTAAAAGTGCGTCACTGTGTCTGTAACGTTAGCTAACCGTTAACTAATTAGCTAAGCTAACGTTAGCCTAGCGCCCGTGACGTTTTCTTGTATGAAGATAACGTCACGCCAAACTCCGTTTAAAAATTACAATTTAATGTTGCGATGCATATCGGCAAACTTTATATGCGTCATAGAACATGACTTAAGATAATTTTACCAATCAATATGATTCACTTTTCAATTCGGCCTACATGCAATCCACCAAGCAACGCTTAGTTTCAATAAACTGTCATTTTTTAGAATTGAGTCATAGTGCAAACGACTGCCCCCCATGTTTTGTTTCGGTGGGGAAGGATTGTGGAAATAAAGCGGCGAACGAGTTCAAAAAGTTAAAAAACATATTCACATAAGTGCTCCTTGCTGTATTGGGTTCATGCCGAATTGAAGAGCTAGTACTAATGATTCGTAACAATCTTGAATAATGTTGTAGGAAGTGTGTAACGTTTGGGAATGAGAACGGTAACATGATGATGGATTTCTTAAGGGAGTTTGGTTTTACCGTCTCTCCATACTAGAGAACGGAATTTATTGTGGCTAATGTTAGCCAAGCGATTGTAAATGTATAACTGTTAGTTGTGAATGTTGCGTTGGGTAACGTATTATTATATATTTCCCCTTACACTAACTCTGAAATAATCCCAACCAACCACTGGCTAACCTAGCATTGTTAGCTAGTTTTAGTTGGCTAATTGACGAGAACATTGGATTTGGATTTACGCTAGCTTGCTAACATTAGCATGCTAACTGTTAGTTAAAGTTAGCGAGCTAACATTGTTTAGCTGTTAGCAAATTGTGGGCATCCCAAGAATCTGAGGCTTGGTCGGTCTGTGGATGATCCCAACATATTATCTGGAAATTTAGTGTGAAGAGTTTACACACTCAGTCAAAGAGTGGAGAAGCCAATAGCCAATGAAAACCCAGTTTACAACGTGGTGAGACAGATGAAACATTTCTAAAAGTTTTAAACATTGTAATAATGAATATGGGAAGTTACCAGTCTAACTACCATTAGCTTCTTCCTGATGAAGCAGACTCACCTCCACACTCTACGCTTTTTGTGTAGTGTCGGTTTTTTCCGCAGTGTATATTAATGCATATTGTATTCATGTTTATATTAATACAATTTGAATCAATGTTGGATTGCGCAAATTCCCACGAGACTGGAGATTGTGATGTCAGTGACGTTTCAGGAATGAGCAGGATAATGTGTTACATCGTTAAGTGTGGGTTGGCGCGTCCTTGCCTAATTGTGTAGTGAGCGACAGGAGTGCTGTCTAACTCGTTCACGTTAACCCGTCTGGTGGATTAGGTTGGTCTCTTGAAGAGCTCATGTCTGATAATTCTGCTTTGACACAGCTGATGCTTGGGGTTGTCTGTCACTGTATTTGAGATTTGGAAAGCAGCACATTTTTTATATTCTATACTTGTTATTTCTTAGGTCATACAAACGTAATTAACTGTTTGATAGATTTTTTTCTAGTGAAGTGAGCTAAAATAAAAAGAGGTGGACCCTTTCTGCCATAAAGTGGGGAGCAGGAACATGGGTACCTCACTGTCCGTGGCACCTGTGAATGTTTTTAAAGCGGATTTTTATATTTCCACATAAAGCCAACAAACATGCACTTGTCTAGTCTTCAATGAACTCAACTGGCCTTCACAAGTCTTTTTTTTTTTAAATAAGAAAATATCTGATGGACATTAATAACTAAAAACACCACCACTTTGGTGCATACTGGAGCTGCAGACAATGCTAAAAGAAAATATTAAGGAAATATATATATATATATATTTTTTTTTTCAGAAAAAGTGACCCGGGGCACCGTCAAACAGTTCATTAAATTTGCATGGCATTACTTTAATATGATCTTAACCAGATAATTTCTGCACAGCCTGCTAATTTTCTTCCATCTCCTTTCAGCGAAGAGGCGATGAGAAAGGCTGGGACCGCACACACCAAGTCCAGCAATGATATGGAGAACCATGTGTATGTCAAAGCCAAGTCAAGAGTAAGTAAGACTGTTTGTGCCACGCAGAGACATGACAGACAGACATGTAGTTGGTTGAGGATGATGAGGTTCCTGTACGGGCGGTGTAATGCAGCACTACTTACTGTTTAATAGGCTTGCTCACTGTGGTCACAGTGTGTTGTCTTCCACTCTTGTGAACTTAACACTCTTTTTTTTTTTTCTTTTTTTTTTATATAGGAGGAATATTTGTCTCTGGTGGCAAGGCTGATCATACACTTCAGAGACATTCGTAAGTATCTGACTTGTTCCATGAGCCACTGACCCATCGCTGAAAAGGCTAGTTTCCTGGCCAGTTTTTTTTTTTTGGTGGGCTGTTCCAAAATTTGAGTGATTATTGCAGCATTTACTAATAGACTTTGTCTTATTTACAGACAAGAAGGCACATGGGGGTCCAGGTAAGTGGACTTGGGATTTTGTCTATATATGGTTTACTCTTTATCAGGGGCCATGCAAAGTAGGTCCATAGACACCTACTGTAATAGTGTTCTTTATTATTATTTGTTATGGGTGTCTATGGCAGCCAGAGGTGTACAACTCTGGGTTCAGAAAGTAAAAGTCCTGCCAGGATTTTTCTCCCACTGTGCTGTTGACCAGGGGCCTCACTTATAAAACGCAGCGTAGCTTCCGTCCTAAAACATTTCGTACTCACAAACCTCCGAATCTACGCAAGAAAAGATTCAGATCTATAAAACTTTACTCAGTCTTCTCTTTATAAATACCCACCGCAGGGAATTGTGCGCTAGTGTGCTCCTCCCAGTACTCCTCCCAGTACTCCTCCCAGTACTCCTCCCACTAAAGAAAGATGGAGACGCCAACTGCAAGAAAGGTGACATTTGCGAGATGGAGGTGCTCATCACAGGTTGAGCACGGTGAAGGTGCACTGTTCGGAGGGTCAGTGGAGGCATCTCCAACAAAAGGGAACGATGTGAAAGGAAACGTGACGGAAGCAGTGAACAGTGTTGGCTCCGCACTGCGAACTGTTGCCGACATGAAGGAAAAAAATGGTCAGATATGAAAGTTGAGGCCAGAAAACATATTGCTGCTCATCGGCGGAGTGTGGGTTCCACTGGTGGCGGTCAGGGAGAACCTTAACAGCTCCACCATGAAATTGCAGGCATCGTCATGGAAACCCTTTTGTATGGGATTGTGCCAGAGGGGGACACAGAAACCGGTAAGCCAACTTCTGTAATACCAAAGCTCAACTATCTACATTATAGGCAAATTCACACAGTATTTTCATTAAGTCGAGCCAAATGCATGAAGTATTTTGTTCCATTTTATTTAGACACGATCTCGAGCGTGGCGGTGGCTGGTGGAGGTGAGGGGGGCGCCACAGAGTTTGCTCCGGGCCCCGGCGGCGTCTCCACGGCGTCCAGCCAGGCGGGCCCCGGCCCTGAGAGTGGCCACGTCCTCACTCACGCTGTGCTGCAATCACAGAGGGACATTGTTACTGCAGTAGAAGATTTAACGAGAGAAGTTCGCGGCATTAAAAATGTACTTCGTGAAATGACTACTGTATTAAAAGAACTTGTGAAAAAGTATACCATTTGTCTGGTCTGTTCATAGACGGTGCTTCACTCTTTCACGTAATATAGAGGTAGGCCTATACATGATGAAATGTAGTGATATCTGGTGCGTTTTATATTTCATCTGTGTTTTTTCATCGGAGGACTGAGCTTTATTTTGTGATCTCACCATCGGGCGTCGCTGATTCCTGTTTCTGAAAACCTTTGGGTGAAAGGCTGCGTAGAAATGTGCACCTTTTTCCACATTGAATTTTTCTATAAATCCTGACGTTTGCTGTGAGACGTCCGTACGCACATTTCACCCCCATTTACCTTCATAACCTTTGTAAATGAGGCCCCAGGTGATTGCAGTCCCTCCCTGTGCTGTAGAATGGAACTAATAAGAGAATCAAAATAAAAGTCTGGTAAGCCCTTTACTTTCTGAACCTTTATTTTACACCACTGATGGCAGCCCATAGAACCGATTGGTCTCTTTTTCTGAAACTCGGCAGAGTGATAGAAGACTATCTCTAATACCTGCACAGCAAATTTGGTGACCCCATGACCTTTCCTCTAGCGCCACTATCAGGCCAAATTTTCAAATGAGCGCATCGCCTGACCTAAAACCGGCAGGTAAACAGGAAGTGATGTCAATACTTTGTCCGATTTGCACCAAACTTGAGTCATGGGGCAAGGTAATGCCCGGGCATGCAAGGTAATGCCCGGACATGCCCTCTGGATTACATTGGAGCCTTGAGCCGCGGTTACGCGACTGCCGGTTGAGCCCATATCTCCTACGCCGTTCACTCGACCTTTTGTGAAACTAGGAAGCAACATCTTTAAATGTATGACACAGAAGGTAGGCCAAACCGTACGAGGCAATCGAGTTGACTACCAGTCAACAGGAAGTGATTTGTTTCTCATGAACTACGTTTGCTACTTGATAGAGAAGAGGTGCACAACGTTTTGAGTCACTTGGTGGTGCTATTGCCAAAATCATTACTCAACGGTTCGTCTGATCAGAATGAATTTCGTTTTGTGTCTACAGTTGAATTGCTGTCTTCTGCATGGCCCCTTTATTGCTGCTTGCAGCTATATTTTTCTTTATTTTTCTTTGCTGTGTTCTGTCCACTACTAGACTCATAGTGTTCATGATTTCTGCTGTGCATGTTTGAGCTGCGTAATATTGTCTGTTGTCTACCCTTCTGCCAGATCCCATGAATGCCCTGACTAACCTGACAGGGGTTGGAGGGGGCCCAGGCGGCATTGGCATGGGGCCTCGCCCCACCGGTGCGCCAGTGGGTGGCATGGGGGCCATGGGGGCGATGCAGATAGGCCAGCATGCCATGGCTGGGGTGGCTGGAAACCCACAAGCCAGTGAGTGTGTTTCCTCCATGTGCTGTTTGTTGTTGTGTTGATACACCTCTTTCCAGACCGTTCACAATGGATGCTGGCTGCCTTTGACCTGCATATTTTGGCACTGACATAATTTGCCTGTAAAAGAGCCGGTCCTAATTTCAGTCACCACTTCTCCAGAACCCTACTCAGCCAACCCAACTGGCTCTAAGCTATGTGATATGTCTCCCTGTCTTCTCCCTTTCACCTACTGTGTAGTAGGAGGGCCAGGCCAGATGCAGATGCAGCAGATAGTGCAAGCGCAGCAACAGCAACAGATAGTGCAAGCGCAGCAGCAGCAGCAGCAGCAGCAACAACAGTCCATCCAGTTCCAGCAGTTCCAGCAGGCCCAGCAGCAGCAGAATGCCATGCAGCAGCAGCAGAACGCCATGCAGCAGCAGCAGCAGCAGCAGCAGCAGCAGCAGCAGCAGAATGCCATGCAGCAGCAGCAGAACGCTGCCATCCAGCAGCAGTTCCAGGTGCAGCAGCAGTTGAAGCTGCAGCAGCAGCTGCAGCAGCTGCACCACCAGAACCAGCAGCTCCAGCAGCAGCACCAGAACCAGCAGCAGCAGCAGCAGCCCCAGCCGCAACAGAACCAGGTACACATGAATCCTGGATGTGGTATGAAGGTATGAAAAAAAAATTCGGCTATTCTTTGAGAACAATTGACAAAGGTTCGGCTGTAACAGCTTTTGTCAGGGTTCAGCGTTTTTATATTAAAGTTTTGTCACTTGCTGATTTTTTTCATTCCTTTGGTTCTTTGTTATTCATGCACCTTGGAGGTGCTGCAAGATTGTTTTGCCCTTTGGATCTGTCGGTGATGCACAACCAGACACTGCCCAAAACACTACATTGGCTCTGCCCCAAATTATTATTTTGAGAATCTATTAATCTGACAAACATCCTACCAATTAAACAGTTAACCAAAGAAGAAACCCAAATAGAGCCATTACAGTTTCATTGTCAGCCCAGGATGTGGAAACTGAAACTCATGTTATCATTACTACTACTGCGCAATAGTCTTTTGCTTAAACACGAAGACCGTTTTGTTAATGTGTCATAATAAAATATGATGTTATTTTAAAATGTTATTTTACGGAATGAGCACCAACTTTAACGTCTAATGTAAGAGATTTACACTGAAGATGCTCTGCCATCATCCACCCAGGGATCTTTTCCTTTCAGTCATTCGCTTGTTGCACTGCTGTAGTAAATCAAGGTGATTTTGCACAGTGTGCATGTTATTGTCGGGCTGAACCTTGAAGTGAAGGCTTGTTTGAGGACTTGTCATCCTCAGAACAAGCCATTTATAAAAATCCAGGTAAACGGGAAGGTCAGTTGGCCTGGATATCTTTTATGACAAATTGACAACAGGACAAAACTTTTTCATTATTATGATTTATTATTGAGATTGATAGACTTGCTCCAGAACAGATTCTTATTTTAAATGCAAAGAGTCTGTGTGGCAAATGGCAAGTTTATACTTGTCATTTACTTTATAGTATAAAACTGATTTGTAGAGGCAGTGGAGGGAGAGGAAGGGGAACAGAGGCAGTGGAGTGCTGTGGTTGAAAAATCGTCTCGTTTGTCAGATAAGTTATGGGAAGTGCTATCCATGGTTCCCATGGTGATGGAAAATCTGGAATGGTCAGTTCAAAAATAGTGTTTTCCAGTTTTGGGAAAGTTAATGAAAATGATACATGTCCAGATAGTTAAGGAAATGTCAGGTACATTGGTCCATTTCTCTTTTCAACCATTTAGTCAAGTCAGGTTTATCCCGTGACGACCCTGTGTAACCTGTAGGGAAGTTGCCAGCAAAATTAGGAGCCATGAACAATGGTCTCCTTTGTTTGAACACTTCATAGTAAAACATGAACATGAGGACTACGTTTCCTTTTTTGTTGTGGTGAAATGAGGCTTAATTGTGTTTAATTTCATGCTTCCTCAGCAGGCTGGTGATTTTCTTGGTGATGCATCGTTGCTGAAACAGAATTAATTCATTTCATTTTATCCATTCAGTGTCATTTTGCCACCTGACATCCATGGGCCGATATTTGAAAAACATAGATGATTCTATCCTCAAAAAACTATTTTGTAAGCAAACGATGATTACAGCTTGAATAGGAACCCGTGGGCTTTCCTGTGCGCTCACACTGAGAGCGACTGGGTTGCTGGCTCCCTCTTGTGGGACGACAGGCAAGTGTCTGTGTACCGGCCTGCAGCGTTTTGAACAGTCAAATAATGTATTTTTCACTGGTTTGGTTTTGCCTTTCATAATGTTACCTGTCACCGAGTTAACATGGCTCGGTTACATCTGCAACGGTTGTTTTCAGATGTTGTTTCAAATACAACTTGCAGAGAACTGAGAAGCTCTGAATGGCTGTAATCAAATTATCATCCATTTTGCAATTATTGGTCATGAAATTGAATTGCATTGGTAGGAATCACTGAAATCTGATTGGCTGTTCACAGATGGTGGCGTCAGTTCACAGATGGTGGGTATTTCTTTCTGAAACAAAACAACGAGCCTTCCTGTACTGCGTTGCTTCACAAACCCCCTCCACTCTCCACCTCGTGTCCCCAGATGCACCCGTCGAGAATCCAGCAACAGCAGCAGATAGTCCAGCTGCAGCTTCAGCAGCAGCATGCCCAGGCTCAGGCCCAGGCTCAGGCCCAGGCTCAAGCTCAGGCCCAGGCTCAAGCCCAGGCTCAAGCCCAGGCCCAGGCCCAGTCCATTCAACACATGGTCCAGCAGCAGCAGCAGGTCCAGGCCCAGTCTCAGCCCCAGGCAAGCCAGATGCCTCCCCACGCCCAGCAGCAGCAGCAGCAGCCCGGTATGGTGCCCCAGTCTCTGGTGCCCTCTGCTCAGCATGTGTCGCTCAGTCAGCAGCAGCAACAACAACAGCACCTCAAGGCCTTGCAGGTAAAGCGGGTGGGGGGGGGGGGGGTAGCTGTGTGGTTATTGAACAGATGTGCTGTAACTGATGCCATGCAGCAGAACTGATTGGTCCGCTGTTTCACTGGCCAACAGTGTAACGCTGTAGTTGCACTGAGCAGCTCTCAGAAGCTGCTGAGATTGGGCTTGTCATCGATCACTGGTTAAATAAAGGTTGATCCATTCAGGAAGATTTGGTTTGTTTATTTCCACTTATATAAATATGATGAAACCCAGAAGGTCACTCTAGTTGTTGGCCTAACTATTTGATGGTGGATACATCAAGATATTGAGTATTGGTACAAAATATCAGGTATTGGTGACTTTAGTCTAAAAGTATGTAGGTGTCATTTAAAATCCCCATCAGTCAAACCCGACTGTGAAGCTGGAGCCATAACAGGGGTCATTAGGTGTGGAAAAACACATGTTCTAGCTCCAGTAGTTCCTGCTTAAAGACCCTCTGCTTGCATGCTTGCTTCCCTTGTGTGTGTGTGTGTGTGTGGCCAGGCCAGGGCAGTCATGCAGCAGCAGCAGCAGCAGCAGCAGCAGCAGGGCCAGCAGGCAGCTCAGCAGGCTGCAGCTCAGGCCCAGCTGGCCGCCGCCGCCGCCGTGCCCGGACAGGTGAGAGTGCAGCAACAGGACGCTTAAAATAGAAATGGAAGTAAAATAGCTCTGATGGATTATTTTTGTTTTGTTTTTATGCACTTTAAATAATAAAATGTGGCTGAAAATGAGACTGGCCTACAACTACTCCTTACGTCGTGAGCCTCAACACCAGATTAGCTGGTTCAGTGAAACACCATTTCTCTCCAAGAATAAATTGCAGCCATTTGTAAAGTGGTCGGTATTATAGTCTTTATATTCTTCAGTTCATTGTGCAGCCTTACTCTTCCACCCCGCTGTGACTTGTCTCGTTGCGTAAGACCAAAGTAAGTGTCAAAGTGCAGTTAAACCACAGATGGACAACTGGAAAAGGCGTTTCTCTTAAGGTGGACGCCCAACTGAATGTTTGTTTATACAATGAACATCGCAGCTGGATGCCTGTTCTGCCTGCCTCCGCTTCAAACTGCAGCATCATGCCTCCGTCCTCTAACATGAATGAACTGTACAAACAGAAACACTAATGCGTCCAGTTGACAGTTTCTAGATGCATCTGTAATATTTACCACTCTTATCCAAAGGGCCTTACAGTGCGATGGGAACTGGTGGCTCCAAACAAAAGCGAGACCGTAACCGTGGGAGTGTTGCTGCCCGTCAGTCGCCACCGTGACTATCAGCCCTGTCAGTGTTTGGTATCAGTGTTGATGATGTGAAGCGATCAGAACGGTTTCTAGTGAATTGTATTGAAAGATTTCCAAAACTCAGTCCTGATTGCTCGCAAACGGAAGTGGCGTAAAGAAAGGCCTCTATAGCTTCACAACCCCCCCCACCTGCAAAACATGCATCTGTGTACTGCCAACATCACTGTTGTCATGACAACTATGCAACGAACCCCATAGGCGGGCCTGCGTGGTTCGCCTCGCAGCCACGAGGCGTCGTTCTTCTTCTGCCCGTGTGACCTGTCCTGTTGTGTCTCCTCTGTCCTCCACAGATGATCATCCGGTCTGGGATCCCGCCCCGGTTGCCCCGCACCGCCCCCAACCCCGCCATACCCCCCCCGAACCCCGCCGCAATGGGAGGACAGCAGATGCCACAGGTATTTACCCCGGCCAGGGTGGAGTGACTGCCCCCCTGATACCCCCCCCATTTGCCCATACTGTGGCTGGTCTGGTGGTTTAAAGTTAAGTTTCCTTGTCTGATCCTGCCATTGGTGGTTAAGTATTGAAGCCCCGCCTCCACCAGTCGACACGCCACAGTCCGGGTCGATGCCCGCTCCCGTCGGCTCTGGCCTCTCCTGCTCTGTGATTGGCCGATCTCCTCTCTCCCCTCTGCCCCGACCGCCGTCACAGGTACAGCAGCATCAGATGATGTCGTCGCCCTCCCCGGTGCAGGTCCAGACGCCCCAGTCCATGCCCCCCCCCCCCCCAGCCGTCACCCCAGCCCCCCACCTCACAGCCCAACTCGGCCAGGTAAGCTGTTTGGTTTGAGCCGGATCATGAGGTTGCGGCACCGGAAAACATTCTTGACGGGTTAGTCTGTTTTTAGTTTACCAGCTTTTAGCGAGTGAGCCGAGTGAGCCGAGTGAGCTGTTGTCTCTGGATGATTCAAAAGGTTTAATAGCGACCTGTAATGCAGTTTTTAAATTGTCATTCTGGGATGAAATTCTTAATTTTAGCGTAAGAAAAAACGTACAATTTATTGTTTCAGGGGGTCGTTTTTTATTTTCACTTCACGCTTTCTCGAGCGCTGGTGGGTGAACGAGCACCGAAGAGACACTGTGATGCTCAGTTTGAAACGTTGTGTGTTTGCGGTCCTCAGCTCTGGCCCCACCCCTTCACCGGGGGGGTTCCAGCCCAGCCCGTCGCCCCAGCCCTCCCAGAGCCCGGCCACGGCGCGCACCCCCCAGAACTATGGGGTCCCCTCCCCTGGACCCCTGAACACCCCAGGTACACCGCCAGGTTCCTCACGCACTCGGATCAGTACTTGAAACACACTGCTAGTGGGTACACACAGGCCTGTCTGAGTACTTCTGGGGTCCACAACACACACACAACACACATCACACACTGAAGGCGTTTCATAGTGTATCACAGAGGTGCACACACTTGACGATGACTACACACTAAGCTAGTTCTCACATCACACAGCTCCCTGGTGTGAAAGGGTTCATAGAGCCGTCCCGTCTGGGTTCAAGGCCCCATGAATCCCTGACCCGCTACCGGGATGTTGCTCTGTCCTTGACGTGAACAGACGTTGTATCACACTCATTGTAATTGCCCTCCTCCCGTGCTTGTGCCCTGCAGGAAACCCCAGTTCAGTGATGAGTCCTGCTGGGGCGACGTCTCTGGAGGACCAGCAGTACATGGAGAAACTCAAACAGCTCTCCAAATACATTGAACCCCTACGCAGGATGATCAACAAGATTGACAAAAATGAAGGCGAGGCTTTCCTGACGTTTTAGAAGAGTTGTCACTTTTCAAATGCCTAATTCTAATTTATATTTCTGTTGTTTTGCATCTGAACAGACAGGAGGAAGGACCTGAGCAAGATGAAGAGTCT
>JAXDDW010000053.1:2332500-2365000 GCA_034670385.1 Hoplostethus mediterraneus
GCACAAAACATCCAAAGTCCAGGCCAGACCCTGAAGAAGGCACAGGCTTTTTTTTAATGTCTTTCTGACTTTCAAACCCGAGTGCCTGGACTTGAATTTTTTATCCCATGCGAACACATGTACAGGCATAATATCTCCTGTCTTTTGATCATAACAAGGTACAGGCTCATCTCAAAATTCACCAGCCACTCTCACTACTAACAGCCAGCAAGATTTCTAGAGTAGAACAGGCCCTCCAGATCATGGCTGACTTCCTGCCACTGTCTTTAGTTGCAACCCTGGAAATTATGATGCACTCCAGCCTTGTAGCTTCGCCAGAAAGAGACAGTGCAACTATAAGGCTTCAAACTGGCCAAATTGGACAATGGGATACAAACGAAGGTAGATGACATGCTGTGTGTCGTTAAGCCTCATGCTGGTTAAACCACAGTTCACTATGCAGTCTGGTGAAATGGTTAAAAAAATCATTTATTCTGTTTCATGTGCATCAGGCTTAGTTTGTTTCTGTTTATTAGTTTTTGATTGGAAAGAGAGCGGTGTTGTGATATTCTGTAAACCTGAAAGGGCTGACTTCAGATCTGTAATACTGGAAGAAAGAAATGAATAAGATTTGTACACTTGGGTTCTTAAAGCTTTGGATGTGTATATACTGTCTTTTTTGCTATCATAAATAAATACTTTTCTGTTCAACTGCTGTTCCTCTCAATTCACTGCCCTTCATTTTGGCAAGAATATAAATACATGATATTCATATTGACTGTAAACTCACAAAGTCCCTGTGTAGTTCAGGGTGGGTAGATACATGGTATTGTAACATCTTCACAATTGCTTATTCCACTATGTATGTTGGAAATGCATTAATTCCATTTTGAAACTATTTTGATGGAATGAAAGGCAACACCTGTCAACGAACCAGGGATGATGAACTTCCCCACAACAAGGATGCATGATGCAAAGACGTACAGACGTTTTATTCTTGTTCTCTGAATCTGAACTATCTGACAATAAAATGCAGGCCATTGTATTCAGAGGGAGTTTGCCGCAGGTGTTGTGGTTACAGGCGGGGGCGGAGTCTATTGTGGCCAGGGCCAATTACTTCCAGTGTGCGACTTGTGCAACCAGCAGTGACAAAACACTGGACCATTGCTACACCATTATCAAGGGGTTGTTATCAAGCACTTCCCCGTCCAGGCTTCGGGAGGTCAGACCACACAGTCCTTGGTACTACTTCCGGGATACAGACAGCGCCTGAAAAGTGCGCTACCCACCCTCAGGACTGCACAGATCTTGTCTGGGGAGACAGGACAGGCTAGTGGCAAGCATGGAAACGACTGACTGGAGTTATTTCAAATCCTCCACCAAGGACCTGAATGGATATGCCAAAGCTGTCGCTGATCACATCATGAACTACATGAACAGCTGCATCCCAACCAGGAAGATTCAATCATTTCCCAATCAAAAACCCTGGATGAACAGAGTCATCACCAGCAAACAAAGGAAGGTCATCTGCTTTCAAGTCGGGGACATAGAGCTCTACAGACGAAGCAGGACCATGTTGGAGAGCCAATACAAGGGAACGGACTCTAGGCACATGTGGCAGGGTCTGCAGGCTATCACAGGCAACACGGTGAGGCCTGCGGAAATTTCCACAGCTGACACATCACCAGTTGGCACAGGCCAAGGCCACTCAACTCTCCAGCTATCTAAGGCTGATGTGTGTTGTGCCTTTCGGAGAGTGAAAGCTTGTCCTGACGGGATACCAAAGCGGGTCATCAAAAGCTGTTTTCAATGCCTCTGTTACAGTGTACACCGGTAGTCATGAAACGCCTGGAGAAACTGGTGAGAGCACGCATCAACACCATCATTGTGGACTCTCTTGATCCACCTCAGTTTGCTTACAGAGCAGGGGCCTCAGAGCGGCGGGGCAACCAGACGCCTCGAGGAAGTGGAGTGGTTGGCCAGGTGTGTAGGGCTTGACCATGGCCTGGAGGTAGGAAGGAGCTGTTCTTTTCACTGCCCTAAAGGCTAGCACCAGAGTCTTAAACTGGATGCAAGCTGCTACAAGAACCCAGTGGAGAGAACGGAGAAGGGAGGTTGTGTGGGAGAATTTGAGACGGGTGAACACCAGACGAGCTGCAGCTTTCTGAACTAGAGGTCTGATGGCAGACACCGGGCACCAGCAAGGAGGGAGTTGCAGTCGTCCAGGTGGGAGATAGAGCCTGGATGAGCACCTGCACCGACCGTCAGCAAATCCTCCAGATGTTGTAGAGGAGGAATTTACAGGAGCGTGTTACTGATGCGATGTTTGCAGATAACAACAGTTGGTCATCCAGGGTCACACCCAGATTCCTCGCAGTCTGAGTTGACGTCACCACAGCATTGTCACTGTTGATGGATATGTCTTGGTGCGGACAACCCTTCCCCGGGAGGAACACCAGCTCAGTCTTCAGGTGGTGCATCGACATCCACTTCGAGATGTCTGCCAGGCATGCCCTCCACTTGTATGTCAGAGGGGGGAATGACAAGATCAGTTGGGTGTCGTCGGCATAGCAGTGGTAGAAGTTGTGAGTGAATAACAGAGCCAAGAGACATTTTGTAAGAGTAGAAAAGAACAGGACCCAGAACTGAACCTTGTGGAACCCCAGTAGTCAGCTTGCATGGTTCTGACACAGACCCTCTCAGCGTCACCTGGTTGGAGTGACCCGTCAGGTGGGATGCAAACAGGGAGAGTGCAGAGCCTGAGACACCCATCCCCTCGAAGGTGGAGAGGAGGATCTGGTGGTTCACCATGTCGAACCCTGCAGACAGGTCCAGGAGTATCAGGACAGAGGAGAGGGAGTTCGCTCTAGTGGTGTGGAGCAACTCCATCACTGCCATGATGGGAAAGAAAGAAGGAAGAAAGGAAGAAGGAACAAAAGGGAGAGGTTTTCTGGGGATTTTTTGCAGTCACTGATATGCAAATTATAACATGCCTAAGATGCCAACTCTGAGTTAATAACCAATGAGGGATGAAAGAATGATCATACGATAGGAGAGGGAGGAGTGCAGTTTTAGAAAGGATAAAGAGATGAGACCAGGAAAGTCCAGAGGATTTCACAACTGCTTCACTGAGAACAACACAGAAGACGGAGGCAACAAGCTAAGGCTTTGATACAACCAATGCCGAAAGACTTCGTGCATTCAGCTGAAACTCAGACTCCAAGCTGAAACGTAGACTTCAAACCTGCTGTCACTCTACCCGAAGAGTCAAGTCACCATTTGGCAGAACAACATCCCACCTAGGGGTTACCAACTGCCTCATCAGGAGGCTATCCCACGTTGAGAGATAATCCCAGCCTGGGATCCTTCTACAGACCAGCAGACAATCTCAGCAGGTAAGGATTGATAAAGGAGCACAGATTAGATACCTATATTATTCTCCCTCTTGGTGTTTTTTGTATTTTATTTGTGAGCTATTTTTGTTTTTTTCTTTTAATACAATAAAATATCTTGATTATCCATTTTAAATACTAAAAAAATGCAGGTTGTGAATGAGACGTGAGCCGCTTTGGATAAAAAACCACCTCCCACATGTTATTTTTGTGTTGCAGCGCCACAGAGCACTAGGGCAACTTCACCACCAAACTACTGGTCAGTCAAACAAGCCTCTGATCGCTTTGACCCTGAAAACCAGAAGATGGGTTCCTCAATGAGTGAAGAGGAGAGGAGAGAGAAAGTCCAGGAATGTTTGGATAGGTTTGTGAAGAAACTCGATAAGGGTCCAGATATGAAAATCGATCCAACCATCCTGAAGTTCTGCGGTGTTGGATACTTGGAGAACCTCAAGCAATACTACGAGATGAGGAAACTGGAACTAGGCAACCACCCTCAAGAATGGATCAAGAGCCTTGTAGAGAAGCTGGCTGCTCTAACTTCAGTTCCTGAAGTGTCGGGCCCTTCTGGCTCTGGCCATCGCCGTCATCATCGACATAGTTTCAGCCACTCCTGCTGAGCAGAGCACAAAGGATGCTCTCCGTTGTGTGTTTGCT
Source organism: Hoplostethus mediterraneus (assembly GCA_034670385.1). Taxonomy (NCBI): domain Eukaryota; kingdom Metazoa; phylum Chordata; class Actinopteri; order Trachichthyiformes; family Trachichthyidae; genus Hoplostethus; species Hoplostethus mediterraneus. Next base: position 2,336,529 of record JAXDDW010000053.1, read on the forward strand.
GAGGAGAAGGCCTCTGAGGTCTGGGACCAAATCAATGAGTGCATCAAGAGGTGCATGATGAACATCAACAACAGAGCCGGGCTGCAGAGCGACATCAAGCGAATCGAGGAACAACTGAGCTTCGCGCTTACAAAGCTGAAGGACTCCATGGTGAGGGACGGGGAGATGACTCCGCGGGCTCTGAAGGCCTGGGCCAACGGAGCAGCTTTCCACATCCAGATGCTGATTCACTTGGTTGAATCAGGGGGGGATCAAACCTGCGACCCTGTGGAGAGTCTCCTGGCCACATACCAGAGTGACCTGGATATGCTGTTCACTGAACACAAGGCGCTGACACGAAAGCAATGTCGTAAATTAACTGCGCCCACTTTCATCCCTAGCTTTGTTCCATTTTGGCTTTTTAATACCGAGGAGGATAAAGTACATCTCATTAACTACCTTCCCTCAGAAGATGAATATTTTGAGGCTTATTATGATCACAGGTTCTCCAGCCAGAAAGATGAGATTGAGAAACACTTCACTGAAGTCGAGGAGAACCTGCCGAGGCTGGTTGGCCAAAGAGGTTCTTTTACTGTGGCCTGATAGAGAATGACAAACATCAGCACAGATGATTGATGTTGGATTTGAATCAAGCTCCAAAAGTTTTTGTTTTTTTTCAAACATTGTTTATCCAGGGGAAGATTCTGCTGTTAAAGGGGCAATAAGTACAGCTTTTGGTTAAAAACATTTATTCTGTTTCATGTGCATCAGGCTTAGATCTTAGCTTAGCTGACTTCAGATCTGTAATACTGGAGGAAAGAAATGAATAAGATTTGTACACTTGGGTTCTTAAAGCTTTGGATGTGCATGTACTGTCTTTTTTGCTATCATCAATAAATACTTTTCTGTTCAACTGCTGTTCCTCTCAATAAAATGATCTTCACCACCCTTCATTTTGGCAAGAATATAAATACATGATATTCATATTGACTGTAAACTTCATAGTTCACACTCAGTTGTGAATGAGAATTATTTTTCTTGGCCATGATGACATCCAGTCTTCAGGTGGTTGAATAAACTTGTTGATATAGTTTTCTTTTTTAAATAAAATAAGTGTACTATGTTAAAAACCAGGAGAAAAAATGCAGTAAATATAAAAAACATGCACGTGGCTTATAAACTGCAGTCTGTGTTTTCTCTCCAGTGAGCCTTCAATAATCATCAACAACATATTTAAATAATGTATTTTCTCTGAGCTTTTTTTAAAGGACGGTTTTTTATTTTATTTCTGTACACCCAGTTCTGTACACGCCCGCATTTCTTCAGTCTGCTCTGCGGTGACTGTGCAGGACAGGATTGGTGTCGGAGGGATGAAGAAAGATGAAAGATTTAAAAAAAAAGTTTAAAAAAAAGTTGTAGCACCCTCCAAAAATGGGCCAATAAATAAAAAGTGTTTGGTAAATTCTTTAAAACAACATCAGGAAACGACAGCGACCAACTAAACTGTAATCCGTTACTTCTCCGCGTGAATAAAATGAAAACGAAACTGTGGGAAATGGAAGAATAACAGCGACAGGCCAGCAGGAACTTCCTCCATCCTCCACCACAGACGGCCAGGGAGCAGGAAGTCTGATCGGGAACGTCCTGCAGCAGAAGATCAGCCTGGAGAAACATCAAGGTAACACTGCTGTCGTATCTGGGGGCAGGAAGGTAATGCTGAGAGATGGCGCAGTTGTTTTGCACCTTGCTTTTAAATGTCTCCTAATTTTCATTTCTTTCTATTTTATTGTAATCTTGGTTGTGTTTTTATCATTTGTGGTTAGGTTTAGGCTTATTATTATTATTATTATTATTATTATTGTTATTTAAACTTTATCATTGGACATGCATTTGATTCATTCAGTGCACCGGACATACACCGTACTGCGTAGTTCAATGGGTACAACAAGGCCCTAACGCTGCCAGGACCACTCCCGATGCGGCCACCCATGTTAGTGTAACGTGAGGGTTCGTTATGTGGTGGTTGGGTCACCCTTAATGAGAAGCAACAGCAGGACGGAGACGGATCACTTTTTCAAGCAGCACTTTACTGTTCTCTCCACACATCGGTATTACAACCGCAACACTTCCTCCTCTCTAACGCACATGTCGCTGAACTGACCAATCAGAAGCTAGAAGGACTCAGACTGAGGTAAATGTGAGGAAAACCACAGAGGAAGATTCAGGAGATTTTAACTGTTTTAAAGATGCTGATGTAAATATTTAAACATGTAAATAATAACTGTCTAAATATTGTAAATATATTTTTAGTGAATTAACTCAAATATATGAACTAAATTAACTTCTAAACCTTACATTTGGAATGCTAGTTCTGCTGCGTACATTGAAAATCCATTCATTCTTATGGGAGACAATTTTAATGGATAACGCCCCCTTGTGGACAGTGGCGGATCCGTTGGAAACATCCAACTTGCTCTTTGTTTCCAGTTGTAGTAGTTGTAGTTGTATTCTTGACTAAATTCGTGAGCTGTTTCTGTTTTTTCTTTTCTTTTCATACTATGAAATGTTTTTCTTTCGAAAAAAATGTATTGACACAAGTTCATTAAATACATACACTGCTTGAGGTCATATAAATTACACACATCTTTTGCAAATAAAGTCATAAAATAAAAACATACACATCTTTAGAGAGTAACACAATCAAATACATAAAACAGTCAAATAAATATCAATAATCTGTAAAAACCATATTCTTCAGTTTAAAACAATAAAAGCATTTGTTCTAAAACGGCTTACAGATAAAAGATATTGTTTTATGAAAAGATTGTAATGTTCTTGTGTATGTCAGTGTAAGTGTTTTTCAAGTGTCTAATAAGAACTGTTTTCAAAGTGTCATTTAAAAGGAGTGCATGAATTAAAACACAACAAACACATGATAAAAGCTCTCTTCAATGCTTTGTGCAGGAGCGGGGTGAGTCCCTAACAAGGCTAAACTCATCCCGCACCCCCGAACAGATCTGGTCTCTCGGAACCTGTTCCTGGTGCTCAGAGGAGACCCTCGCCCTTCTGCTCCTTCCCACCTGCCTCACCCGGAGAGCCAGGCCGCCGCTGCCTTGACCCTTTAGTGTGTGGGCTCCGACTCCCTGGTCCGAATGGGCACAGAGGCGATTCTTCAGCCACGGGGGGGTCTGCATGTGCTTTCTTAACAGCAGGTTTCTGGAGGTCCATGTGGCGTCTTTGGTGGCGGCCAGGGTGAGCCACTGTTTAGCAAAGTCCGCTGCCGGTATATTCCTTTGGCTCACCCATATATTTCATACTATGAAATATCTTGATTATTCATTTTAAATACTGAAAACTGGTCCGGTATTCCGACCGGCTGGGGCCCACGTTGCATTGCGGATGACGCCTGTAGAATGTGATGATTTAGTGAGGCTTTAGGTGATATAAAAACCACCTCCCACATGTTATTTTTGTGTGTTGCAGCGCCACAGAGTACTGGGGAAACTTCAACACCAAACTACTGTGTCAGTCAAACAAGCCTCTGATCGCTTTGACCCTGAAAACCAGAAGATGGGTGGCGCAATGACAAAAGAGGAGAGGAGAGAGAAGGTCCAGAAATGTTTGGATAGGTTTGTGAAGAGACTTGATAAGGGTTCAGATGTGAGAATCGATCCAACCATCCTGAAGTTCTGCGGTGTTGGATATTTGGAGAACCTCAAGCAAGACTACGAGATGAGGAAACTGGAACTAGGCGACCACCCTCAAGAATGGATCAAGAGCCTTTTAGAGAAGCTGGCTGATCTAACTTCAGTTCCTTTAGTGTCGGGCCTTCTGGCTCTGGCCATCGCCATCATCATCGACATAGTTTCAGCCACTCCTGCTGAGCAGAGCACAAAGGATGCTCTCCGTTGTGTGTTTGCTGAGGAGAAGGCCTCTGAGGTCTGGGACCAAATCGATGAGTGCATCAAGAGGTGCATGATGAACATCAACAACAGAGCCGGGCTGCAGAGCGACATCAAGCGGATCGAGGAACAACTGAGCTTGGCGCTTACAAAGCTGAAGAACTCCATGGTGAGGGACGGGGAGATGACTCCGCGGGCTCTGAAGGCCTGGGCCAACGGAGCAGCTTTCCACATCCAGATGCTGATTCACTTGGTTGAATCAGGGGGGGATCAAACCTGCGACCCTGTGGAGAGACTCCTGGCCACATACCAGAGTGACCTGGATATGCTGTTCACTGAACACAAGGCGCTGACACGAAAGCACTGTCGTAGAGCACCTATGCGCATTTTCAGCCGTAATCCTTGTCCATTATGGCTTTTTAATACCGAGGAGGATAAAGAATATTACATTGACCCCCTTCCCTCAGAAGATGAATATTTTGAGGTTTATTATGATCACAGGTTCTCCAGCCAGAAAGATGAGATTCAGAAACACTTCACTGAAGTCGAGGAGAACCTGCCGAGGCTGGTTGGCCAAAGAGGTTCTTTTACTGTGGCCTGATAGAGAATAACAAACATCAGCAGAGATGATTGATGTTGGATTTGAATCGATCTGCAGTTATTTATCCAGGGGAAGATTCCGCTGTTAAAGGGGCAATTCCTAAAATAGCACAGCATGACTACAATAAATCTGCAGGTCGTTGCTTGCTGAGAAACTCACTCCGGTGTAGGTGTAGATTAGCCCTAACAATGTTGTTGCAATGCCTACTGATCGCCTATAGAGGTCGACAAAAATCACTGGTCGCTTAATGCCCGTTAATGCGTCGTCTTCTCCTTCATGCTTGGAAATACAACAATGTACTTGAGCTGTCTTCATCTCTTCTCAATATTAGGCTACTGGCTAGATAGTTAATGTTAGCAACTGAACTGCATATATATATATATACACAGTATATACTACATACCGACATAGAAGCACTGCTCATACAACAATGTGATTTATCATAAATTGAGTATGTGTTGTCATACAGTGCTTAAAAGATCTAGTTGTGTATATACATGAACCCGCGATGAAGATCTGGTGTGATGCCATGTGAACCTCATCAGAATACAAGAGGAGGATCATGGGAATCGTTTGCGGCTAAGATGTCAAGTTTCATAGTTATGCTTAAATGTTTCACGGTAATAAAGATTTCTTGCTTAAAAGTGACTTGACTTATTTTTTGTCTTCATATCAAATACATACTTCAAATATCTTTATCGGTATCTCAATATTTCATCCAATTATTACACTGTAGATTTAGAAAATATTACAGCAGACTTATTTGACTTTGCTGTGACATTCTTGATGTTTTTGTCTGCAGTTGTAACTCAGACCCTCCCTCTCCAGCTCCTTGTTTAACCACCTCCTCTCTGTCTGTATGATCTGTGAAGTTGTGCAAATATTTAAGCTGCTGCTGCTTTATTATTTCTGTTTCTACTTCTGTTGTGTGGTGATGAAAGACTTTGATATTTCATCTCTGAACCAAAATAATGAGTAATGCTCCCACACAGCAGCTTCAGGTGTGACACCAAAACAAGTAACAAATGAACCATAAGAAATGTTTTTGAATAATTTACATTTTTAGGGGTAGAAATTATCTCCCTAAGTATTGGGATCGCACTTCGACGCTGAAACGTCATCGATAAGCAGACGGGACGAGTTTGTTGTCGGAGATTACTATGGCAACAATGGTATTATCACAGTGACATTTGCCGTTCATCTGATGGAGATAGAAAAGCATGGACGCTCGCGATTCGTTCACAACTTATACGTTTCACGCTACCAATCGATCAAACAAGTCATCAAATAAAAAAGCCCACTGCTTCATTACCAGTCCACTTCATGACAGAATAGCGTTAGCGGTGCTCTGTAGTCTAGCAAGCCGCTCCTAACGTTACCCTGCCAGTCTGCACTGATATTAGAGGAGCCGTAACAAGTGCAGCAACTTCGCTGCTGGACTTTAGTTATATTTCATCATATACCATCAAAGGGGGAAATGCGACATGTAAATATGTCAAAATGCGGGACTGTCATGCACAAATCAGCCTAAAACAATGTTGTAACGTAACGTAACTAACTAACGAAGTAGAGACATAGAGAATGCTTTTTATAAAGAAACGGTCCATAATACATTGAAACAACATTAAACTAAGATAATACCACGGTTGGAATATTTTTAAAATCTTCATTAACGAAGAAAATACTACATTTGTGGTTCACTTCGGATGGTAGCGTAGCGGTCCCCATGATCTTCCTGTTACTTCCAGAGATTCGCAGGGCATTCTGGGTAGCCCTTGGTTTGAAGTGTGCCTCTGAAAAATCTCCGTTTGAAGGGCTACAAACCCCTTCGGCTTGGCCCTACCCCTTGGAAAATAGAGTATTGAGACAGCCCTACCCCTTCACGTGAACGCGCAAAACGGAGGGGTAGGGCCAAGGGGTACGGTTTAGGGGTGTATTGGGATTGGCCCTTAGATGTGTCTGGCCATGTTATATGATGTTCATTTACAGGAAGCCCCTCACCAAGGCGAATGTTTACAGGAAATGTGTTTTCGGTTACAAAAAATGCACCATGTGTCAATTCTGAGTTAATAACCAATGAGAGATTAAAGAACGATCAGGCGATAGGAGAGGGAGGACTGCAGTTTTAGAAAGGATAAAAAGATGAGACCAGGAAGGTCCAGAGGACTTCACAACAACTGCTTCACTGAGAACCGTCTTCTACAGACCGGCAGACAATCTCAGCAGGTAAGGATTGATAAAGGAGTGTAGTACAGATTACATACTGATATTATTCTCCCTCTTGGTGATTTTCGTATTTTATTCATGAGCTATTTGTTTTTTTCTTTAAATACAATAAAATATCTTGATTATCCATTTTAAATACTAAAAACTGGTCCTGTATTCCGACCGGCTGGGGGCCACGTTGCATTGGAGATGACGCCTGTAGAATGTGATGATTTAGTGAGGCTTTAGGTGATATAAAAACCACCTCCCACATGTGATTTTTGTGTGTTGCAGCGCCACAGACCACTGGGGCAACTTCAACACCAAACTACTGGGTCAGTCAAACAAGCCTCTGATCGCTTTGACCCTGAAAACCAGAAGATGGGTTCCTCAATGAGTGAAGAGGAGAGGAGAGAGAAAGTCCAGAAATGTTTGGATAGGTTTGTGAAGAGACTTGATAAGGGTTCAGATGTGAGAATCGATCCAACCATCCTGAAGTTCTGCGGTGTTGGATATTTGGAGAACCTCAAGCAAGACTACGAGATGAGGAAACTGGAACTAGGCGACCACCCTCAAGAATGGATCAAGAGCCTTGTAGAGAAGCTGGCTGATCAAACTTCAGTTCCTGAAGTGTCGGCCCTTCTGGCTCTGGCCATCGCCGTCATCATCGACATAGTTTCAGCCACTCCTGCTGAGCAGAGCACAAAGGATGCTCTCCGTTGTGTGTTTGCTGAGGAGAAGGCCTCTGAGGTCTGGGACCAAATCGATGAGTGCATCAAGAGGTGCATGATGAACATCAACAACAGAGCCGGGCTGCAGAGCGACATCAAGCGGATCGAGGAACAATTGAGCTTGGCGCTTACAAAGCTGAAGAACTCCATGGTGAGGGACGGGGAGATGACTCCGCGGGCTCTGAAGGCCTGGGCCAACGGAGCAGCTTTCCACATCCAGATGCTGATTCACTTGGTTGAATCAGGGGGGGATCAAACCTGCGACCCTGTGGAGAGACTCCTGGCCACATACCAGAGAGACCTGGATATGCTGTTCACTGAACACAAGCCGCTGACACGAAAGCACTGTGTTAAATCAATCAGCTCAGACAACTTCCTTCTTATTATTGCTGCTCCCACTTCTTCTTCTCCAATTTGGGTTTTTAATACCGAGGAGGATAAAGAATATTACATTGACCCCCTTCCCTCAGAAGATGAATATTTTGAGGCTTATTATGATCACAGGTTCCCCAGCCAGAAAGATGAGATTCAGAAACACTTCACTGAAGTCAAGGAGAACCTGCCGAGGCTGGTTGGCCAAAGAGGTTCTTTTACTGTGGCCTGATAGAGAATAACAAACATCAGCAGAGATGATTGATGTTGGATTTGAATCGATCTGCAGTTATTTATCCAGGGGAAGATTCCGCTGTTAAAGGGGCAATTCCTAAAATAGCACAGCATGACTACAATAAATCTGCAGGTCGTTGCTTGCTGAGAAACTCACTCCGGTGTAGGTGTAGATTAGCCCTAACAATGTTGTTGCAATGCCTACTGATCGCCTATAGAGGTCGACAAAAATCACTGGTCGCTTAATGCCCGTTAATGCGTCGTCTTCTCCTTCATGCTTGGAAATACAACAATGTACTTGAGCTGTCTTCATCTCTTCTCAATATTAGGCTACTGGCTAGATAGTTAATGTTAGCAACTGAACTGCATATATATATATATACACAGTATATACTACATACCGACATAGAAGCACTGCTCATACAACAATGTGATTTATCATAAATTGAGTATGTGTTGTCATACAGTGCTTAAAAGATCTAGTTGTGTATATACATGAACCCGCGATGAAGATCTGGTGTGATGCCATGTGAACCTCATCAGAATACAAGAGGAGGATCATGGGAATCGTTTGCGGCTAAGATGTCAAGTTTCATAGTTATGCTTAAATGTTTCACGGTAATAAAGATTTCTTGCTTAAAAGTGACTTGACTTATTTTTTGTCTTCATATCAAATACATACTTCAAATATCTTTATCAGTATCTCAATATTTCATCCAATTATTACACTGTAGATTTAGAAAATATTACAGCAGACTTATTTGACTTTGCTGTGACATTCTTGATGTTTTTGTCTGCAGTTGTAACTCAGACCCTCCCTCTCCAGCTCCTTGTTTAACCACCTCCTCTCTGTCTGTATGATCTGTGAAGTTGTGCAAATATTTAAGCTGCTGCTGCTTTATTATTTCTGTTTCTACTTCTGTTGTGTGGTGATGAAAGACTTTGATATTTCATCTCTGAACCAAAATAATGAGTAATGCTCCCACACAGCAGCTTCAGGTGTGACACCAAAACAAGTAACAAATGAACCATAAGAAATGTTTTTGAATAATTTACATTTTTATCGATCCAATTAAATCCTGTTAGAATTTAATATAAAAAGGTAAAAATAAAAGGCAAGCCAAATGAAATCAGCTCTAGAGAAGATATAAAGTATCATAGTTTACCCACCTTTTTATTTACCACTACATCACTGCCTCTACATCTCTAGAGAACCTTTAAGTAATATCTTAAACATTCAGAGAATATAAGAGACTTGCTGAAGAAAGCACACTAATAATAAAGAAATAAATACAAGAATATAAGTCTGCTTCACTGAAAACAAAACGTAACGAGTCTACGTTCAACGGAACTGCGTAACAAGAACTCCCCCACAATTCCTTGCGTTCTTCCGGTTCCAACATTCCGATTCCTAAGATGGCGGACCGGCGGCGAAGGAGGAGGCGCGCGTCCCAGGACAGCGAGGAGGACGACGAGTCCGGTTCGGGTTCAGAGAGCGGGAGGTCGGGCTCCCCGGCCACCAAGGCTCGAGGGAGGGAGCCCGAGCCGGCGGAGGCGGTAGTGGCTCGGACCGCGGCGAAAAGCGACGCGGAGTCCGAGTGTGTAAGTGTCCGCTGGGGCGCGAGCTTGCTAAACTGGTTGCTCCATTGCTCGTGCGGCTGAGGCTCCTTCTTGTCAACTTTGCCGGCTGTTTTGCCTGAGACAGTTGTTACTAACCGGCCAGTTAGCTAGCTAGGTAGTCATTTTCACACATAGCCGGCAACGAGGCGTTAGTAAGTATTCAGGTAGGTTTTTGTTTAGCAGTTAGCCGCTAGCTAGGCCACGCTACATCTCCATCATGTGAGTTTGCCACGTCCAGCGCACGTTACTCATAAATCACGGAGCCACCGTTAGGATGTGAGAACTGATAACATACCCTCGCAAGCCAAAGGCTGTGTGTGATCCATGATACATCCCGCACAAACGCTGTAGGCTCCGGATAGAGATGCAGGATCAATCGATAGTCGGGTTGTGAGAGCAGGGGAGAGGCTGACTTGCCAGCCGGTCGGTCGTCGCTTAGTTCGGCTGCCCGTTGGTTCGTCTCTGCTGCTGAACTCGACGTTAACGGAGAAAAATCCCCGTTGTGATGGAACACGGTCTCGCAGGAGCTGGTGTTGTCCGGTATGGTGCCACAGTGACTGCGCGCCAGGTCAGAGACTGGCCCCCGGGCCTCGAGCGAGGCGGCAAGAGCTGCTGTGGTCAACGGTCTTTTAAACTGTAACCGACAGAATCAGTCAGTCATGTCCGTGTTGTGCTGACCGCACCCGCGCTGTTTGAGACGAACCCCCGCGCGTTTAAAACGGTGAGGGCTCGGGACGTTTCCCTCTGGGCACGCGGCTTTTACTTCTTTGTAATAAATTGCTCGTCCAGTTTTGAGAGTTTTTGCTGTTTGTTTCGTCTGGCAACGTTAGCTAGTATTCTTTTAGAGTATGAAACTGTTCAGGCTTTACTCAGTTAAGTGGTATAACCTCCTTTTCAGACAGACAGCCTTGTTTTGGTGTTTTGGTGTATTTCCTGTTACATCACCACACGGCCATCTTGTTAGGCAAACAGTGAGTGTTTGTAATCAAATGTGAACAGGCGGTGATCTGTATTTTTTAAAGACGATTTGTAGAAAATGTTCACGCTGGCAGCAACTTGATGTGTCTCTATTTCGACCGATTGTGGCGGTGTGGTTTAAAACAGGCAGATCATGTAGTCTTTTACTGCTCTGGTAAGGCCTGTGGTAACTCGTGAACTAACGAGCCAATATTATGTATAACATTCATCTAAAATAATCATAACTCAAGAAAATGACTTCAGAGCTCACCATCGACCCCAAAATGGATGCAGCTGCATCGTTTTTGAGATGTTTATTACGGTTGTCTCTCAAATAAAAGGTGATAACTGGGAAGCGTTGACTGGCTGGAATCAACTTCTCATCCATCTCCAGGTGGACTTGTGGTCCACAGAGCTCTGCTGACGTCAGCTGTGGGTTTCTCGGCCGACAGGCTTGTTGGGCGTCCACGCATCGGCTGAGCTTCCCTGGTTGTTGGGTTGAGTTGTTGAGCTCCATAGGAAATCAACGGACTTCCAGTGCCAACTTCAGATTCACCACATCTTTCACACTGTGACCTGTTAACGCAGTCACGACTTGTGGAGACGTTCATTCAGCTTTAATCGTCGCTTGTCGAAAAAGTAATCCGTCAGCTTGATCATAAACACTGGGAGCGTTTTCTCTGCTAACTGAAACGTGTAGTGATTTGACCGTTACAGGACGCCGTGCACGTCTCCGGTGACGACGGCGTCTCAAATGGATTTAGAAATAAAGCGGTGGCCAGCGAGGAGCGATGTGTTTGACTAGTAACAGGGCTACTTCTCTAACGTTCGGCCAGAGAAGAGGGTTTGTGACTGGAAGGTTTCCGGTTTGAGTTTCTGGACTGGCTGGAAAATCTGGGCTCTGCTCTCCAGTCCCTCAGCAACTACTGTCAACGTGCCCTTGAGCAAGACACCCGCCGAGGGCTGAGCTACACGGACACCAAACTAACATCTTAAGAGTAGTTAGATGTGCCGATATTGTAAAATCACATAGTTTGACATGGTTTGGTAGTAATGGGCGTTTGTTTGTGTTTGCAGGAGAGTGAAGACGGGGTGGGAGAAGGTGAGCTGCTTCTACCAGTAATACAACAAATACTAATATTTACTGATTATTTGTTTGTTTCACTGACGAGGTTTTAGGCTCCAACACTTCATCTCTACTGTAGAGAGACACAAACAAATAAACTGTCTGTCTGTCTGTCTCTGTCTGTCTGTCTGTCTCTCTCTCTGTTTGTCTCTCTGTCTGTCTGTCTCTCTCTCTCTCTGTCTGTCTCTCTCTCTCTCTGTCTGTCTCTCTCTCTCTCTGTCTGTCTCTCTCTCTCTGTTTGTCTCTCTCGCTCTCTGTCTCTCTGTCTGTCTGTCTCCCTCCCCAGCCGTCCTGTCTGACTATGAAAGTGCGGATCCTGAGGAAAATGGCTCCCACTCTGAGGTAAATCAGCTGAATGAATGAAACCTTTAAAATATGTCCCACATATTAAAACACGACAGAATAAAGAGTATCAAGCTGTTGTGCTTTCCATTTATTTTAAGTGAGCGTCTTCTCCAACGCTGCACTTTGGCGCCCCCTAGTGGAGAGATGTGACGTCCTGTCCATTCAGGGTCATTTAGCCTGTAATGAGAGCCAGATGACATTATTGGTAATAATTATGTTAGTGGCATCATTAGGGTGTCTGCAAGTTTCATGTTGTTGAACTGAAGACTTCGCTGCTGTATTTAACAGTATTCAAGGACTTTTGAGGCTTTGAGTGAGGCAATAAAATTCAAGACACTTTAATACTTTTGTGAAATGATTTGGGAGACGAAGCTTTTCCCTCATTCATGGAGAAAATGGCTCATAAATAAAGTCTTTATTGTGTCAAACCTCATCATTTTTTGGTTCATTTAAAGTTATCACCTGTTCCTCTCTTCGCTGTTGCCCAGGCAGGGGAGGAGGAAGAGGAGGGAGAGCACTTAAGCAACGAAGAGGCCCCGGCAGCGGCCAGCGAGCCCAAACCCTCCGCCGCCGAAGGCCCTACTCAAGGAGAGGAGGAGGAGGAGCAGCAGCCGCAGGAGGGAGAGGAGGAGGAGGAGGAGGAGGAGGAGGAAGAGGAGGAGGAGGAGGAGGAGGAGGAGGAGGAGGAGGAGGAGGGAGGAAAGAGTAAAGAGGAGGGCAAGGCAGACGAGAAAGGAAACCTAGCCGGAGAGAGGCAGAGTGGAGATGGACAGGTGAGACACCAACGATGCAACAAGCAGACATTTTCCTCTGCTTCAGGCCACACACACACACACACAGTACCAGGTAAGAACAGCCTGAATTCTTCTAGGCTTCAACATCTTAGTCTGCACTGTTTTCATAGCATCACTCCTCCACGTTAACCCCAACCCTCCACATTTGTCAGCGGTCCATTCATGCCGTAAACATCCCACCTTTCCACCTCGTCCCAAAAGTCTCGGCTGGGTTGAGGCGTGTTCCTGGCAGCCATCTTGAGACGCTGGTGGACGTATCCGCTTTACTTTACTTGGCGGCGGCCATGAACAGATGCGTGTTTGGGTACGGCGTGTTTGGGTACGGCGTGGCGTCCAGACGATGGTCCACTGGTACTCGGGGACATACTGAGACATACTGAGAACACACAGCCCACACCGTTACACAACCACCAGCCGGTACCGTCGACAGGAGGCGGCTTGCATCCATGTTGTTGATGCCAAACGCTCAACCTGTTGTCAGCACGCCGCAACAGAAACCGGAACCGGGAAAAGACTGGAACTACATCAGGAATTTTATTAGGAAATCCTGCATTTTCGTGAACTCGTATTGCTCACAAACGCATCATTCACAAAAAGGTGATCTTGCCAGTGAGTGGTTGGTCGTGGCACTAAACCGTATATCCTCTTCCAATGAAAACACACAGGAGTCGACGGATGATCCTGAGACCAAGTCGGGAGGAAAACCTGGTCAGAAGCTCGACGACGACGAGGACCGGAAGAACCCGGCCTACATCCCCAGGAAAGGCCTGTTCTTCGAACACGACGTCAGAGGACACGCCCAGGAGGAGGAGAGGTATGGACTCACGTGGGACCGTTATCCCATATGTTAGGTCAGTCGGTGTCGTTGACCATAGCTACGGAAAAAGTCTGTAAAAACATTCAATAACATATTTTATAATCATTTAAAGGCAGGAATGAGTCCCAGTGGGAACCGTACCGCAAAGGAAAAACACGTGATCACAAGTTACCAGTTATTAGTGATGATGTATTTCTGGCTCCATTTTCTTGTGGTGGTAATCGGCCAAATCTAGATGATGTAATGTCAAAATTTTTTTCAGCTCAGCTACGATTCTTGTATAAATAAAGTGGAAAGAAATCTCCAAACTTGGAAACTTATAATAAACTTAAAAACTAAAACATCTGTCTCTCTCTTTTGCCACGTCTGTCTCTCGGCCCGTCTCTCTCTCTCTCTCTCTCTCTCTGTCTCAGACCCAAAGGTCGCAACAGGAAGCTGTGGAAGGACGAGGGTCGCTGGGAGCACGACAAGTTCCGGGAGGAGGAGCAGGCGCCGAAGAGCCGGGAGGAGCTCATCGCCCTGTACGGTTACGACATCCGCAACGGGGGCGGGGCTGGAGACAGGCAGTACAGGCAGCGCAGACCCAGGTGAGACCCGAGTCAAGTTTGGTTGCACGCGCTGAACCTCGGGGTGTTGGAGAACCTCGGGGTGTTGGAGAACCTCGGGGTGTTGGAGAACCTCGGGGTGTTGGAGAACCTCGGGGTGTTGGAGAACCTCCCAGTGGCGAAGCTGATAGATGTTACTGCTATTGATTTTGGTGTCTGAAATACACCCGATCATCCGGTGATGGTTTGGATTATTTGCTGCTGACGGTTTGGTCAAGTTGGGCCTCCGTACTTTTGCACGGCAGAAAGGGGGGGGGGGAAATCCCAAAGTAGGAATTATAAGAAAGTATTTGGAGTATGGCTTCACTCAGACGTGCGTGACAGTGCACGTGTGTGAGAGCCTGAGTGAGTGCACGAGTTCGACAGGAGGGAGGGAGGAGTCACGAAATATTTTAACCATCGAAACAACAAGGATCATCAGTTTCAACATCAATCAATACTGAATCAGAAATACAATTGTGATATTGTGGTATGGTATTGGTATGTTTTTTTTATACATGGAAACACCAAGCTATGTTGTTTAACTGACTCTCTCTCTCTCCCCCCCCCCCCCCCCCCCAGACACAGTACATCTCCCAGCAGAGACAAGCGCTGGAGAGAGGGGGGAGGAGGAGGAGGAGGAGGAGGAGAGAGGCCGATCCGCTCCTGGCAAAGTGGAGGAGGTCTAAACCGCGGAGGCGCTCCTCCACCTTCATCCACCCACCCCTCCTCTTCCTCCCCCTCTTCTCTCCCTCCCTCTTCTCAACGTAACAGCAGCCTTTCCAACAGACCCCCCCCCCTCCCACCACGCCGCGCCCAGCCGCAGCTTCCAGAGCAGCAGGCCGTCTCAGCAGAATCACGCGCACCTCCCGCCACAGTCCCAGTACAGGAACAATGAATCAAACGCACCTCATCATCCCAGAGAAAGACAGGGCCCTAAGACGCTGTCGGAGCCTCACGGTCACCGGCAAGGCTTCTCATTGGCCGAAGGAGATAGGGGCGTGGCCAGTAGGGGAGGACGCATGGGCGGAGGAAGGGGTGGACCTTCGGTGGTTGTCGAGGAGATCACCGGTAACCAAGGCAGCGTGGAAGAGGAGGAGTCGGGCGTGGCTACCGTGGCGACGGTGACGTCGTCGCAACAGGGTGGTTACCAGTCCACATCGCCACGGCGACAACAACAACACCAAGAACGGGGAAGCGCCGAGCGATCCGCCTCCGGATTGGCTGACTCCTCCCCTCAGTCGTTGCCGGCGACCAATCGGGAAGCCTCCCCCCCCGCCGAGCGCCCCGTGGAGCGTAAGTCGTACTCGCTGGCCCGCAGGACTCGCTCGCGGCCCGCAGACCTGGGCAGCAAGCAGCCGTCGGTGGAGGAGTCGGCGGCAGGGAGCGCCTCCTCCCCCGGGGGCACGGGAGGTAAGGGCTGGGCAGGAGGTGAAGGGCTGAGCCAGGGGGGAGGAAGTAGCGGAGGAGGAGGAGGAACCGGAGGAGGAACCGGAGGAGGAACCGGAGGAGGAAGTGGAGGAGGACTGACGGGGTTGGATCAGGATATGGCCAGGATGAGTCTGGCCGGGCAGAACTGGACCCAGAACCCGACGTCCTTCATCCGGTCTGAGATGAGAGGTGAGTGGGACGATCGTCTCGTTTGATCCGTCTTTCTTCCCGTCGAGTGTTTTCACACCCTGCTGGGTCAGAGTCCTGTCGGCCCGCCGGGTTGTCTGGGCAACACAGCAACAGTTTCTGGATGGTCCCTGTGATTGAACTTTAATGATCCATTTTGAGGAATTGGGTTGTTGCAGCAGAAAATAGTGATAATAATAATAATAAGATACAGAAAAAAAATGTATATATAAAAACCTTTTGACTAATTAGCTTTTTTTCCAAACCCAGGAAGAGGTATTCAATGTACACTATAGGTTCTATTCTAATAAAAGGAAATATATTGATGACACGTTTTTCAACTGAACTGCGGTGAAGAGTCATCAGCACGATCCAGCCAAACACGACCGCAGCTCCTTGTTAGTACAACCGGAACAGGCTGCTTCCTGTGAATGTCCAGTGACGCTTGGTGGGTGTGGAAGTGGATGAAGACAGTTCAGTTGTGGTCTTGAAACTTGTCGTGGTCTCGTGGTGCTGAGAAACGAGTCCCGTCACTCAGACCTTATTCTTCAGTTGTTGACGTCTTCATGTTTTTCCAAATGTCAAACTGGTCTTATGCTTGTTGAAGTTGATGGACGTCTGTGAACGCTGAGTGGACATTCACCCGTAACGTGGTTGAGACGGCAGAAACGTCCGGGAGGTCGTTGACCCTGCAGAACGTCTAAAGCCTCTTTTGAGCTGAACGGTCCAACCACTCGATCACACCGAGCCTTCAGTATTTATTTCATGAATCGATATTTATTGCATTATTTCTGCCTCAAGCAAACATGCAAACTTTTCTTTTGCAACATTGAGGAATTTAAGGGAGAAACATTCAGTTTTTTAACTTCACGGTTTTCCGCTCAGCTTTTCCGATCCAACACATCCATAATAATTTGCTTAAAAATGGATGGATTTGTCTCTGTTCCTCCCCCGGTCAAATGGTAAAACTAAATGTTTCTGTCCGTCTCCCCTCTCTCTCCCCTCCCTCCCCCCTTCTCTCTCCCCTCCCTCCCCCAGGCCTCCCCAACCCCATGCACATACCTGGCGGCCCTCCCCAGTTTTCCGGCATGGAGGAGATGGGCGTGGGGGCCAACCGGGCCAAGCGCTACTCCTCCCAGCGCCAGAGGGCGGTGCCCGAGCCGGCGCCACCCATGCACCTCGGGGTGATGGAGGGACACTACTACGAACCCAGTGAGTTGATGAGCCCACGGGGGGGGGTGGTGTTGTAGCACAAGAGTAATAGGATACAACCAAGAACAGGATATAACAGGGGTTTTGCAGTGTAGTGTTGTTGCAATTCCAACCGGTTGCCAGTAGAGGTCAGTAGAGGTCAGTAGAGGTCACACGACTGTATTTCAGACATGGTAACTAATAGTTTTTAAGCATCGATTTCTGTGATGTTTTGGTTACAGTCCTAATAAATGTCTCGGTCTCTCAGTGTCGTACCAGGGACCAATCTATGCCCACGGGGAGAGCGCCGCCCCCATCCCGCCCCAAGGCATGCTGGTCCAGCCTGAGATGCACATCCCCCACCCTGGTCAGTGGTGTGTGTGTGTGTGTGTGTGTGTGTGTGTGTGTGTGTGTGTGTGTGTGTGTGTGTGTGTGTGTGTGTTTGGTCGCCTCATAGAGAATAACGTCTCTTTGCTCCTCCCCCAGGTCTCCATCCGCACCAATCAGGCGCCCCTATGGCTAACCCCGCCATCTACGGAGGCCCGCCTGTTTCTCTGTCGCCAGGACAACCACAGCAACTGTTGCCACCGCCTTTCTATCCTCCGCCAGGGGTCATGACCTTCCCCTACCCAGCCATGTACCCTAATCCACAGGTACCATGCAGAGGGTCCAGTAGAAAGTCTTAAAACATGTGGTCTCTAGTTAGATGAGTCAGGTAGACCATTATCTGACAATCTGGACTAGTTTTCATTTTGACCTTTTTTTTTTCTCAATGTGAAATTGGTGTAATATTTCTAACTGGAAATGATGCAGAGGATTTTCTTGCTAGGTTGCTATTGTGAAAACTGAATTAGACGTCATTTCCACGAACGAGCTGTACAGTCTGTACTCACTCTCTCTCTCTCTCTGTGTGTGTCTGCCTCGGTCGCCCCAGGCCCAGTCCCAGGTGTACGGCGGGGTCACGTACTACGACACCATGCAGCAGCAGGCCCAGCCCAAGCCCTCGCCCCCCCCGCCGCTCCTCCCAGCCCGTCACCGTCAAGGCCCCCCCTCCAGAGGTGCCCTTCGCCTCAGAGTGACCTCCCCCCTCCTCCCCCCCCTTCCCCCTTTCCCTCACCCTCTGACCTCTCCACCCAGTCTCAGCCACACCCACAGCCAACTACCACAGGTGAGTTGAGTTCTCTCTCTCTCTCTCGCCCGTTTGAATCTTTCCATGTTTCTTCTTGTTGCTTGTGACAGAAACATGCCGCTGATCGTTTCCTCTTCCTCCCCAGGAGCAGGGTGGGAGGGTCGGTGAGGAGCTGTGACCGTGACAACGATGCCGCCAAGGAGGGGAGGGATGATGGGAGCGCGGGGGGGGGGGGGGGGGGGAGGGGTGATGAGGAGGAGGTCGACCCACAGCATCACTGGTGGAATATTTTTTGTTTTTCCCCATTTTTTCTATTTTTGTTTTGTCTTTTCAACCTAGTAGCAGTTAGTCGGGTCGGCGGTGTTGTAGACGAGTCCAACGAGAGAGACTGTCCCGTAACCACAAGGTCACAGGTTTGATCCCCAAACAGCCGCCGCGTCCTTGAGCAAGACGCCGACCGACCCCCCCCCCCACACACACACACACACACCCCCCCCCCCCCACGACCCCCCTGACCTGCTCATCCATTGCAAGTGGCTCCGGATTAAAGAGCTAAATACTGTAAGCGTCTGACGAAACGTTGAGAAACCCTTTAGAAACTCAACTCCAGTGAGGTGCTCCTGCTGCGGCCTCCCGGGCTGGTCGACGTCGAGAGAGCCAGGTTTAAAGTTGTGACCGTCTGGTTTGGAGCATTATTAGTTGTTGTTTTTTTTCCGTTTGTTTCCACGGTTTGACTTTTTGGTTTTGTGTCGACAGTCGGACAGAATCCCAGAGACAGAAATTCACAGGCAATAGAAATGAAGTTTGTTTTTTTCCCCTCTAACTGACTGACTCGGTTATCCAGCCGTCACTTTGCATCGCTTCACAACCGTACACGAGTTGAGTTTGTTAGGAGACGGTGGTTGTTTTGGTTACAGCCTTGTCCTGACTCTTTCTCCACAGGCCATTGATTTTAAAAAAATAAATAAAAAAATGGTGGGACATAAAAAGACAAGCGAATAAATGGCAACTGGAGAGAAAAATGGAATTTAACGATAATGGGTATTGTTGTATATATCGTACATATATAAGACTCAACTACTGTCCCGGTTTTGTTGGTGCAGCAGATCGGTATAACGTTACAGATTCACGGCTGTCCTACTTGACCCATGGTGCTTCCTCGATGCCTCCGAGCTCCCGGCGCGTTCTGGCTGATCGGTTGGGATTCGCCCTCCGACCAGACGGGCGTTTGGGTTCCCTCACCTCCGTTCGTCTCCATCCTTTCCTTCCAGCGAGATGTTATCGTTTAGTGAAACCGACTCTCAAAGGGGGTCGAAAGTCTTTGTCATGTTTTGATCTCTCTTAGTTTGGCCTGGCCCCCTCAGAACCAATGAAACGGTCCCAGGGTTTCCAAGCCCCGCCCCACTCGGTGGCCACCAAGGCGGACTCAAACATTTTCCGTGTAGCATTTTATCATCAATAACTCGTCACCGCGTTCATGTCGAGTTACGTCAGACTCGACGAGAGGTGATCCCATAGTTGATCTGAGTCAGGAGATCTGGTCTTGTGCTTCCACCCATCAACACTTTTCATGAAAGTACATTCTTTGCAATGCGTTCACTTTATGTCACTTTTACAAAAAAAAAGAAATGAATCTGCTCCTCCTTGCAGCAGCCATTTGGCATCCCCGATTAGCGGTGTAACGACTTCAGAGGGGCGAGGGGACGCGACTCGCACCTCCAACCAGATGTACCGTGGAGAGGCGGGTTGCTGTATATAGAAATCTAGATGTGTATATAAAAGCTTGAGGAGAGGAAGACGGAAACATATTGTAGTACTACTACTAGCGCTGCAGACCCGCTAGCTAACTCCTTACGGTCACCTTATGGAAACGTATCGGCAGGGACCTCGAATGTTCAGATCTTTAAGACGAGAAATGAATTGATGAGTATAATTTAGAGAAATAGCAGCAAACAAAAGAGCTTATTTGTTTTTAGTCTGTTTTTGTTTTTTCTTTCTTTTTTGCGCGTATTTCCTTTTCAAATGTCACTTTGTTTCATTTTAATACTAGAATGTGTTTTTTTTTGTATTCCTGGGAGTGAAATTACCTCCCTGTCAACTAACTGTACCTGATTTGTTTGAGTTGTTGCATGTTGACAGAGCGTTGAGCATCCTCCAGACCCAACAACCCTCTGTACCATATAAACTGTTCACGTCAAACCACATAATGTTAACCAGGAGGAGGAGGAGGAGGAGTGATGAAGGGCGGTATAGAAACGTTACTAAATCAACCGCAGCCTTTTCATCCCTCATGATTTTTCCCGCCACGTTTTGAACAAACCACCTGCTGTGTATTTCTTTGGTCGGTTTTAAACGCTGTTCTTGTAACCGCCCGCCGCAAAGGCAGAAATACAACAAGCGCTTGATTGAGCTCATTTTGTCTTTTATTTTTTATTTTTTTTACAGCGATTCAACTGTAGTTTCATTCCAGATCCACCAATTGACAAAGAAAACAAAATGGCCACTGGCACTGCTGTGAATTATTAGAAGTTATTAGACATCTTGAAACTGTAATTTACAAAATAAAACCAGAAATGTTTATCTCCACATGTTGGGGAGGGGAAACAACACTGTTTTTTTTTTTGTTTTGTTTTTTTAAATGGAAGTATGTTTTGGAATGAAACCCCTCCCAAGGTCTGTCAGTGTTTTCACGATGCCTTAGATGAGCAGCAATGGGTTTTTTTTGGTTTCCTTCAAAATTTCCTTTGATCGCCGCTCAGCTCCCATCCACTTCTAATCAACATCCCGTTCATCTCCAGTCTGCCCAGAGAAATCAAAGGTCTCCCTTAGTTCAACATGACCATCAGTATTCTACATTAAAAACAGTGAGAGGAGGACCAGGTCGATTCTCCTCTCACCAGGATGTTGGCGTTGCAACCCTGACTGTTTCCTCACCGTGAACACGTAGAAATGTTTCGGCGATTTCCAGGAGTAGATTTTGTGTTTCCTCATTTCCGTGTAAGATGAGATGAAGCCGGTGAAGATGTGACGGTGGTTTCCTGCTCGACCTGCCGACCTGGCGAGCGGCTCTTCCTCTCGCTGCCTTATTAAAGGGGAACCTTCTGCTGCAATTCACTTTCAAGTCAAAATGTGAAGATTAACTGCGATTCGTTCTCTTGCCTCGTTTGGTTTTGACTGTCCATCTGCTTGCGTTGAACGTGTAATATTTTAGGTTTTGAAGATAATCCACCGCCTGAATTGAAAGTGAGTTGACCCTGCTGCTGGTTCTGATGACATATCTGTTAACTGTTTGACCTTTGACCTGAGCTGACCAGACTGTGTTCACTGTGATGGCAGTGCTCGTTTGTTCGTTTCAATGTTATAATTATAATAATAATAATTGCAGCAACGGTGTTCTTTTCATTTGTTTGTGGAGAAAGTTTTGTCCAGACAGAGGAACAATAAAGAATATAGTAAAAGTATTTGCTGGGCTCGTGAGGTTTTCTTCCAGCAAACTGTTTTTGCATCGTCCCAAGAGGGTGGAGCGGGTCGCCAGCATCACTAATAGTTTAAAGTTCTCAGGAATTCAAATCTTCTATTTGTATACATATACTATTAAGATTTAATTTAGTTTGAATGGTTGAAAGTTATTGAAGTTGACACACCCTTTTCAGTTTCAGACCAGCTCCAGTGAATCCATCACAACTTGATCCTGATTGGCTCCTCTCACTAAAGACTTCCTGAAATCTGTCCTATCAGGCCAATTTGCAGTGTTTGAACTGGAAAGCCTCCAATCAGCAGGTTGATCTCATGTGAGTTAGAGGTGGTGTTGTCGGCCAATCAGGGTCTAAGTATCTAATTCAGTCCCTGATTTGACCATCAGAATGAAAACTACCTGGCAGGAACCAGCAGGAAACTCTTCTTTCATACACCGGTTCTACCAGCAGGTGGTGGTGTTGAGTTGAGGTTTCACAGTGTTTTATTTTATTCTGGGTCAGGGGTTTGCAAGGTGGGGGTTGGGGACTCCTGGAGGTCCTTGAAGAGGAATCCTGTGGGTCCCCATCAGAATCTACCAGTTTTATTGGCCAGGTAAGTTTGCATATACAAGGAATTTGTATGTGGGATGGTCACATAGGTCACATTAAACACAACACAAAATTGTAAAAGTATTATTTTAAAAAAAACTAGAAAAGGTTAAAGTTTGTGTGCTTGCTTCAGCTTAAAAAACATGTTAAAGTCAATTTAATCAGAAATATACTGTGTTAAGAAATCAGTAGTTGAAGTTGTAGCAGAAGTAGTAGTAGTTGAAGTAGTAGCAGAAGTAGTGGTTTGTGTTTTCGATTCAGTCATCAGTAAACCACAAATGTGACCCTGGCTGTTAGTAATAGCTGCAGTAGAAGTATTAGTAGTTGTATTAGCAGAAACAGTAATGGTAGAACCAGCAGTAGATGTAGTAGCAGAAGTAGTAACAGCAGTAGTAGTAGCAAAAGTAGAGCTTTACAGTTGTAGTAGTAGTAGTATTGAAAAATGTAATAGAAATCATAGTATTAAACATATTGAAAGTATAAATAGTTATAATTATTTGTATAGAAACTTTCTCCATCAAACTGAGTCTGTGGACATTGTGAAAGACAGCCAGGGTCACATTTGTCTCCATCTAGTGGCTTGTAGACACAGAGCCGTTGTCAAAGCGAAAGTGAAACTTATCTTTTCATAATGTATTCCTACGGGGCCAAGAAATTGCAAGTAAAATAAAATTGCAGAAAAAGTAAAAGGCTAACCAGAAATTCAAATATATCCGCTTGATTCCAGACTATGCTGAATCTTTCTAAGTTTCGAACGGTGTTGATGGTTTAAATGGTGTGAAAGTAGTTGAACGCTGAAGTTTGTTGCTGAAGCAAGCAACACTAATTAAAAACAGAATTCAGGGAATAGGCTTCTTTGAGAGGTAATATATAAGTACAATTTGTTTATAAAAACAAATGAAAAATATAAATGAATAAAATAGGTGTCTGCTGTACAATATGCTCATGGTCTCTGTTGGAGCTGTGGAGTCAGCCAGTCATGAGAACGTCTTATGACAGGTTTCCTATATAGTCCTATAAATACATTTGGATTTCTACTGGATTATGGCTTCATGCCTATTGCCGAGACGCCCGTGGTCCTCTGGCGGCGCTGCGTTCAGGAAGCAGGAGGATAAAAGCAGAACTAATTGTCTCTGCAGCCTAAAGCTTCTGGCTCTTTGATCCCCGGCCGGTGGAGAACATGAAGGACGTTTCTTTTATTCTGTTTCTGCTTTACTGGATGCTGCACAGTGCCGAGCAGAGAGGAGTGAAGAAAAGCATGCTTCTTTTCTGGTGTGACCTGGGATTAAACCGTGGGGTGTTAACAGGTTTCAAGAGCCCGGGGCGATGAAACTCGCTCCAAATGAAACTGACCGTGCAAACGTTCAATTCCCGACGTAAATGGTGGCTGCATGCTTTTCTTCTGCAACAGCAATTTATCCACAACTCACCCACCTGGCTGTCTCCCAAGTGTAAAGGAATTAACCTTCAATAAAAAAGCAGCTATCAGTGGCAGAAAAACAGATTTGATTGGTTCTGGAAAGGCTGATTTAGATATGAAAGGTTTCTATTAATCTATTAATCTTAGTTCTTACTTTGTATTGGACGCAAAAGATTGTTGCGCAAGAGGTGATGGGATAGCTTGTGATGCGAACCAGGCGAGAGCAAAAAGTTGAGCTCACAAAAAACACCAATGAGATTCAGTTTGTTCTCCATCAATCCTCGGGGCTCACAAGTGTGCAACTCACCAGACGCGAGCAGACTGGAGTCCATGATAACTCATTCATGATAACTCATCATATTTGGTGTGGCCTGGCCGTAAAACCTCAGTGGGCGGAGCTAAAGAACCGCAATTTTTCTGATGGCAATTCAGCAAACTGGCAAACTAGGATGGTAAAGAAGGATCTCTGAACAAAACAGAAATAAAAATATCAATTGCAACAACTTAAAACAGGGCTTTGATTTTGTTGACATGTAAGATTGAGTTCTCGCACCCAGATGCTGTTCTGGTTCATACCGGTTAGCAGTACTAGAATATAAAGTTCATTTTGGTGTGACAACTCAACTTGGCATCTCATGGCTCCACAACATCATATACACGGATAAAGGTT
This sequence comes from Hoplostethus mediterraneus, assembly GCA_034670385.1. Classification (NCBI taxonomy): domain Eukaryota; kingdom Metazoa; phylum Chordata; class Actinopteri; order Trachichthyiformes; family Trachichthyidae; genus Hoplostethus; species Hoplostethus mediterraneus. The sequence goes on from JAXDDW010000053.1 coordinate 2,360,887, forward strand.
CCCTGTCTGTTTCTAGTTGTGCACGTTAACACACATTGACTGAAGTGTCCCGTGGCACAGGACCGGGTGGCCTTCCCCTTTAAACAGACATATGTGAAGTCTTAAAACGAGTGGTATCGCCCTTTAAGCCCTGCGTCTAAGCCTTCCTTTGTGTTGTAACCTGCCTTTCAATGGACCGGGCTGATCAGCAGGCAGCTGCTGCTGGATATTCATCAACGGAAACCCTACCTGGCCCCTGATTGGTCCAGGCGCCTGTCAGTCACCTGGGTGCTGCTGTCTCCACCAATCAGTGAGGCTGCGTACCCTCCCTACTTGTGAATATTCATACTACCACAAAGGGCCTGCTGGCCGTTGGAGCAGGTGTGTGTGTGTGTGTGTGTGTGTGTGTGTGTGTGTGTGTGTGTGTGTGTGTGTGTGTGTGTGTGTGTGTGTGTGTGTGTGTGTGTGTGTGTGTGTGTGTGGTATGAATAGCCATGTTTTGCAGCAGGTTGTAGCTTGTAGCCTCCTCAGTATCAGAAGAACAAACCAGCTGAGCTTCACTTAATTCACTGAAGATCTTTAGTATGTTATCACCATTACTATTACTAGTACTACTACTATTACTACTATTACTTCTACTACTATTACTACTACTATTTCTATTACTACTTCTTCTACTACTACCATGACTCTTTAAAGCAGATCACCAAACCTAGATCACCAACATTACTTACGACCAACCAGTGGTGAAGAGGTCAGAGGTCACAAACCCTCCTGTGACCCCAGGATGACCCCGCTGGGAGAATGAGTCAGAGTCAGGTAGACGACAGTCGTGTTGTTTCTGTTGTTGTTGTTTTGTTGTTTCCCTTCTAGTCCAATATTCTTTTCCTGTCGAGTTGCATGCCCTGCCGTAACCATGGTGATTAGCTATTTAGCCTCTGATTGACAGCTGGGGAGGCTGCATGTTCAGCAGGGTACGGGACGGGCTGGCAGCCATGACGTGGTGTGTGTGTGTGTGTGTGTGTGTGTGTGTGTGTGTGTGTGTGTGAGAGAGAGAGAGAATGTGAACATACAATTATGTGTGAGTGAGTGCACTTGTGTGCCTGAGATAGACAGGCAGAGAGAGAGATGAAAGAAAGTGTGTGTGTGTGTGTGTGTGTGTGTGTGCGTGTGCGTGCGTGCGTGTGTGTGTGTGTGTGTGTGAGGAATGACATAAAGAAACAAGAGATTAAGAGAGAGAGAGAGAGATTAGGTAACAGTGTTGATTTAGTAAAATGAAATGATTGCTGCTATTGAACGGAGCCCTCTGTCCTCTGATTGGCTGGTTATCGGTGATGTAACACCCTTCCCCACCACTCACACGCCAGCTCTCTCGCTCTCTCTCGCATCCTTTCTTCTCTAGGCTTTCTATGGTATTATGCAGTAATCCCTTCCTTCTTTCTTTCTTTCTCTCTCCCCATCTATTTCCCCCATCTCTCGCTCCTCTTCTCCTCCTTTTTCACTCCTCCTCTCTCTCCCTCCTCTCTCGTTCCAGCTCTTGAACTTTCTTCTCTTCTTCCTCTTCTCTCCCTCTTTCTAGTTTCTTTTTACCCTCTCTCTCTTATCCTTCCTTTCACTCTTCTACCTCCCCTTCCTTCCCTCTTTCTTTCTTCCTTTCTTTCTTTCTCTCGTTCCCCCATTCATTAAACTTTGCCTCCTTTTCCTAAACCCCTCCTCATCCCCCTTTACCCCCCCCACCCTTTTTTCTGTTATTGCCCCTCCTTCCACTCTCTTCCACCCCTCCCAGCCTCATAATTACCCCTCTCCCTTTTCTCCACCCTCTTCCACACTGAAGCAATAATAATACCCTCAAGGTCATAAAAATCTGTTATTAATGTCATTAAGGGTTTTATGGCTTTCAAAAAATATTATTTTTTATGTATTTAATTGTATTTATATATTTTATTTAATCTTATTTTTCATTTATTTTCCTCTGCCTCAATATGTTTCCTTTTGCTGTATTTCATATTTGTTTGTTGCACTTGTAGCTCATTTCATGTTTATTTCTAGCCTGTTTTTCTGCTGCTGCACGTTTACACAACGAGGATCGTTAAAAATCTCCTCTTATTTGTGAAATGTTCGTACTGTCTGAAGTTTTCCTCAAACTAATGACACATGAGAATAAAACCGGGAGAATGCAAGAAAAATCACCAACTTGCTCCGTTTGTTCCCGCGGGAGCCGGAACAGGAATCAATTCCAGACTGGTTTTGCTTTATGGGGATTATTAGTATGACTGGGATCCAATTCTGACCAATCAGAGTGTTTGGACGAAACGACCCGTCGTCCCACTGAGGTTCAAACTGCAGCTGGTTGTCTTGGAGCTCGCGGTGTCGCCCGGTTCAGTCTGGTGTCGGGTCAAAACTAATGCTGCATTCAGGAGATGTCAGAGATTCGGATATTCTGACTCCAGATTGAAACTCTGTAAACACATAACTACCTTTAGCATGTTTAGTACACGAGTACATTAAAGTAATTCAGTAGACGCTTTCATCCAAAGTGACTTCCACAGGTAGACACGTTTATAAGTTTATAATCATTTTCAGCATCACATGACCTTGAACCTATCAGAACCTCTGTGTGGTAACCGGTTACACACACCGTATATATATATAACAAGGTAAAGTTGGACTTACAGTTGCTAACGTTCTATGCTAACGAGCTAGCTAACAGATATCACTGACAACATTAGCTGCTGCACAGGGAACAGGATTTTACGTCCGGTTGTGAACGTACCGTGTGTAGTTCACTGACCTCGCCCTACAGGATTTCTGGGTTTTGAAGTTCAAATAATACAAACAGTTTTTATGGGATGGAGAAACTGTTTTCTCGCCCCACTTATATTTGTTTTTGTCTCTTTGTGTCCCCTCCCCCCCTCCCCCTCCCCTCTCCCCCCTCCCCCCTCCCCCCTCCCCCCTCCCCCCTCCCCCCTCCCCCCTCCCCCCCTCGTCTGCCCTCTTTCCCCCATCCCTCCATCTCTCCCTCCTTTCACCCCTTTCCACCCCCTCCACCTATAACTGTCATTGCCCCTCCATCCTCACCCCCCTTCTGCTAATCCCTCTATTACACTTTCTCTTCCTCCTTCCCTTCCTCCTTCTTGTCTCCTATAACTGTCCTTCCCTCCTTCCCTCCCTCCCATCCTCCATCCCTCCATCCCTTCCACCTTCCGGTCAACCCCTCAATCTTTGCTTCCCTCCTTCCTTTCCTCCATCCCTCCTTCCCTTCCTTCTTCTTGTCCTTCTTCCTTCCCTCCTTCCTTTCCTCCATCTCTCATTCCTTCTCTCCTTCCTTTCCACCCCCCCCACCCTTCCTCATCCCTCCGTCCTCCTTAACCCCCATCCTCCTTCCACCCCCTGTCTAGTCTGCTCCTATTCAATCATCCTTTTGTTATTATTGCCCATCTGGCTCCCCACTTTTGCCCCCTGCGCACACACACACACACACACGCACGCACGCACACGCACACGCACGCACGCACGCACGCACGCACGCACGCACGCACGCACGCACGCACGCACGCACGCACGCACGCACGCACGCACACACACACACACACACACACACACACACACACACATCCCTCTCCTGGCCCAATTCAAGTGTTTAGCTGCTACATAGGACACCAACTACCCCCTCCTCCTCTTCCTCTGTCTGCTTTTTAATAGTGCTTTATGTCATGTTGACGGTGTGTGTGTGTGAGTGTGTGTGTGTGTGTGTGTGTGTGTGTGTGTGTGTATAATACCAGGGACAGGCAGTATTTTCATTAAATATATTTGAAATACGTATTTAATTACTATTTGACTACTTGTGTGTGTTTGTATTTGTATCGTGATGCGTTCAGGAGCAGGTTTTAGATTTTTGTGATTCCAAATACTCACCAGACTGCAGTTTTCTCTCTCCAGATCAGACGAAGCTAAGTAGCTCATGTTAGCTTTGTTGTTGACGTATATCTACTGAGAGACTGACATTAAAACGTTTGACCTATAGATACTAATCTTACTGTAGCCAATATAAATATAATATTATATATATATATATATATATATTATAATATTTATATATATATATATAATGTGAAAGTCAAAATGCTTGAATGTA
>JAXDDW010000053.1:2370000-2390000 GCA_034670385.1 Hoplostethus mediterraneus
GACCAGAAGACAATCAGACTGTGTGTGTGTGTGTGTGTGTGTGTGTGTGTGTGTGTCTCATCTACAGTATTTAGCCTCCATCCACAGTAGGTACCAGTCCAAACACACAGCGAAGCAGTCCTCCTCCTTCCTTTCCTCCCTTCTCTCCTCCTCTCCTCCTCTCCTCTCCTCCTCTCCTCCTCTCCTCTCCTCCTCCCTTCTCTCCTCCTCTCCTCCTCTCCTCTCCTCCTCTCCTCCTCTCCTCTCCTCCTCCCTTCTCTCCTCCTCTCCTCTCCTCCTTTCCTCCCTTCTCTCCTCCTCTCCTCCTCTCCTCTCCTCCTCTCCTCCTCTCCTCTCCTCCTCTCCTCCTCTCCTCTCCTCCTCCCTCCTCTCCTCCTCTCCTCTCCTCTCCTCTCTCCGATGACATCTGATCCATGTATGTATTCAGTGTCGGCTTACCGTGACATGTGTTGAATAGCAGGAGGAGAGAGGAGGAAAGAAGAGGAAGGATAAGAGGAGACGACAGAGGATGCTCAGCAGTGTGTGTGTGTGTGTGTGTGTGTGTGTGTGTGTGTGTGTGTGTAACATGAACTAGTGTTTATTGACTGACATGTGTTGAATGACACCAACACATCTGTTGGTACATGCAGCCATGCATACAGTGGTACCCCCCCCCCCCCCCTACATTAGTATTTCTAACACTGGTAACTAATGTAGAGAGGATTTCCTCTTACACACAATTCAAATCTCCCAGCATGCACGTCTGGCACCATCATGGAGGTCTGGTGGAGAATTGGCTGTATGCAAACAGGCTAATGTCTAAACAACAACATAAACATAAACACCATCTGAACCAGGTTGTTGTGGTGTGTCTGTACATCATCCAGTAACGTTCTCAGTAAAAGTGATCAGTGTGATCAGGTAGATTTGTTACTGTGACTCAGTAAACTGTCTTGTCTTTAGCCCTAGTCTCTACTCCAAAACACCAGTCAGCTAGTTAACCTGAACTAACTGGTAGCTAGCTAACTAGTCAGCAGGCTAGTTTAGTTACTGTTAACATGGGACTACTAGTCACTGCTAACGCTAGCTTCTACTAGATATGTTAGCTAGCTAACTAGTCAGCAGGCTAGTTTAGTTACTGTTAACATGGGACTACTAGCCACTGCTAACGCTAGCTTCTACTAGATACGTTAGCTAGTGTGCTAACTAGATGTGTTAACAACAAGACAGTGATGGTTAGCTGACCAGATGCTATGTTAGCTAGCTAACAAGCTACATGATCTAAACACTAAATCAATCAGATGTATTGATCAGTGATGAAATGATCAGTTCAGTAGAAACAGACAGAAATGAACCATGAAGATTCAATTCTGTTGAGACACAACACAATCAGCTGAGGATCCAACATGGCCGCCAAAGGGGGGGGGGGGGGGGGATTTGGGGGGTCACTTCAAAGAGGAGGAGAGAGGAGAGGAGAGGAGGAGAGTAAATTAGAAGACAGTATGAGAGAAGATGAAAGACGAGATGAAAGATGATGAGAAATGAGGATGATGAGTGTGGATGAGTTAGAAACACGATCCTGTGTTTATTTACCATGAAGCTCAGGCCTCTAGTTACACCACCCACTGTGTGTGTGTGTGTGTGTGTGTGTGTGTGTGTGTGTGTGTGTGTGTGTATTGAGTTGCACTTTGCTGTTCAACCGATGATCGCGGTTAAGAAACTGTGACAGGACAATGATAAGGTTACAACACACACACACACACACACACACACACATACACATACATACACACACACACACACACACACACACACACACACACACACACAGAGAATCAAAGAGCAAGGGCTTCTTTCTAGACCGACGATCAACAATCATCGGAGGAGAGAGACCAATTTCTCCACCGACAGTACCCAAGGTAGACCAGAATGCAATGCGGTAGCCAAGGTAGACCAGAATGCAATGCGGTAGCCCCTGTAGAGGTGATGAAATATTATCACCGTCTCTGAATCTCATCAGCCAGGTTTGGGTCAGTCAGTGTTTAGTGATCACTGAGACTCATTGACCCAGTATCGGTTCTGCTCAAAATAACGCAGTCATGATTCCCGTTGGTCTCCTGTGTAACAACGACCAGACATACAGTATTGATCAGTAGATTGGTTATCTACACGACAGCGTTTAGGAGCTGCAGACTGATTGATTAGGCCCACCGACCTGGTATTGGTTTCATCAGACATAAACTGAATCAATAATCAATAATAATGAATGTATGTCAACCAGATCCAGAACCAGAACCTTTATCTATCAAAGGAGCCAACTGAGCGTCCATGTTCACACTCACACTGTAACACATGTTGAGTCCTCTACTGGTTCCACTGGGATCCGACCAAGAAATGGTGGTTCTTTGGCCCCGCCCACTGAGGTTTAACTCAACCAATGAGAGGCCTCCAGGGAAATATTTATAAAACTAAAACTCCAATCTGCTAAACCTTCCATGTTCAGCCACCAAGAGGGTTAAAGGTCAGGGTTTTTTTTATCTGAAGGAGCTGGAGGGTTTCAGAGTGGAGAGACTAATACCACATGATCTCAATGGATCACATCAAACACCAATCAAACTCCACTTCCTCTGGCCTACATGTTGTATGGTGTGCTTCACAGAGACATGAGACCATGACACAAACACAGAAAACTATTTACACAGTTTCAATGTTTGACCAACTCTTAACCGATCACTTCAACAACAGTTCAATTGATTTTCTTTATTTTAATACTCAAGTTCTGATTATTATTATGAAATGTATGAAATGTCTCCTCCTGCTCTCTTCCTCTGTGGTTTCATTTCCAGCATCAGCATTTTAATTTAGTTTTCTGTCCCGTTGTCATGTTTGGATCTCGTCATCATGATGTTGTGTTGTTTGTTTCTTCTGATTAATAGAGGTTGTGTTTTTCTCATCCATCCATCAGTGTGTTGTAAACATGCAGGTTGTAATGAACTCAACATCTGCCAGGCGCGCTCTGATCAATTAGACCTGGAAACCGGAATTAATGAGTGTTTATGAATGAGTTGATTATTTATCACACTGCAGTCAGCGTGACCTAGCGAAGAAGACCTATAGTAGTCCTATAGTACTTATTAGAAGGATACTATACAAATACCACAGTACTATTACTCTATAGGAGTATTTTAGAAATATTATAGTGATACCACTAACATAACAATACCATAAACTACCATATGATTTTACTATTGACTTTGGATACTAAAGGCACACTATAAATCCCTATAGGAATATTATAGGATTATTATAGTGATACCATAGGAGATAAAATACCATAAAGTACTATAATGTCGCTATAAGCCCATTATGAATACTACAGACACACTAGCGGCTATAGTAATATCACAGGACATCATAGTGACTTGTCGTCAGGGATACTTTCATTTCAGTTTTACAGTGTTGTGTGACATACATCGTAAATGTGTAGTTGTGTGCATGCGCGTCGAGAGCGCGCAACTGCAGCAGATCAGAGAGAGGGAGGGAGAGAGAGAGAGAGAGAGAGAGAGAGAGAGAGAGAGAGAGAGAGAGAGAGGGAGGAGACGACACACACACCCGGGGAGTGTGTGTGTTGCAGAGAGAGAGAGAGAGGGAGTGTGTGCATGCCTGGTTATGTGTGTGTGTGTGTATGTTACGAGTCACTTCTCATTCCACTAATTTGGCAGAAGGGAAGGAGAGAGAGAGAGAGCGAGAGAGAGAGCGAGAGAGAGAGTCTGTTTTTACGTGACGGTGGGCTAGGACGGACGGACGGACAGACGGACGGGTTTGGCGAGCCTCTGCGGTATCTGGCGACCCGAAAGCAGCCGATCCCCGTCTCCCCTCAGCGGAGGAAGCCTGCAGAAACACGGGTGCACTTCCTTTCTTCCTCCGGTCCAGGTGGGAAAAACCCGTCGACGCCGTTTTTACTATCGCGATCTGATTGCGCGCCACGAACCTCCCTATAATATTCCTATAATATTCCTATAATATTCCTATAATATTCCTATAGAGGCTCTTAGTGCGTCCGCGCTGCTCAATAGTGACTTTTAGCGACGTTACCGTACCGTATGGTGTTTTTACCCCCGGTGGTATCTCTATAATATTCCTATAATAGAGACTTCATTGGATTGCTACGGGAGAGCGTGCGCACCGTGCCGCGGAAGGTGCGTCCTGCTCGGGATTCTGTGTTTTTGCACGCGGGGACCCTGTGCACTCGTCCCCGGAGCCGTCGCTCGGTGGTTTTCGCATTGCACGGCGGCTGCAGGAGCTGAAACCGGGGGTGGCGAACAGTAAACACCCGCACCGGCTGCAGAGGCGGGCCGAGGGAGCGCGGGACGACAGACGGCCGTGGCCGCAGAGCAGAGCAGGTTTTTGGGATTTATTATGGAAAGACTGTAAAAACAAATCCCGGTCCGGACGTGCGGAAGGAGCGAGAGAGCGCGAGAGAGAGAGAGAGAGAGAGAGAGAGAGAGAGGGGAGGTCTCTCTACCACACGCCCCCCTCATATACTAGCTTTACAAATGGGTTAAAACCTGTCTGTCCCTCCGAAGCAGCCATCCAGACCTTATGCAAGCCTGGGGAATTAATCACGCGTGCATGATCCGACCTACCGGGTCCCGTATAATGTAGGAACCAACCGACCCGCCCCCCCCCTCTCTCTCTCCCCCTGCATCGCCTCTAGTTTTAAATCCTCACTACCGCCCTAAAGCCACCGTCCGGTATCCACCCACCATCCCACCATGCCGGCGGGTATGAAACCGCTGGAGAAGTTCTTGAAGAAGCAGACGACGGCGCTGACGCGCGCCGGGGGCTTCGGCGGGGCGGACAAGGCCAGCGGCACCGGGGCGTCCCGCAGGAGGGCCAGCCTGTCCCGGGTCGTACCGTTCTTCAGGGAGACGTCACCGGAGAGCGGCCAGGCCCGAGAGGTGTTCAGGTGAGAGGCAGGTGGATGGTGATACAGGTGTTCAGGTGAGACAGATGGGATGGAGAGACAGGAGGATGGAGAGACAGGTGTTCAGGTGAGACAGGGGGGATGGAGAGACAGGAGGATGGAGAGACAGGCTGATGTAGAGACAGGTGTTCAGGTGAGACAGGTGGATGGTGATACAGGTGTTAAGGTGAGACAGGGGGGATGGAGAGACAGGAGGATGGAGAGACAGGTGTTCAGGTGAGACAGGTGGATGGTGATACAGGTGTTAAGGTGAGACGGGGGGATGGAGAGACAGGAGGATGGAGAGACAGGCGGATGGATGGTGAGGTGTTCAGGTGAGACAGGTGGATGGAGGGAGAGGTGTTCAGGTGAGACAGGTAGATGGAGGGAGAGGTGTTCAGGTGAGACAGGCGGATGGAGGGAGAGGTGTTGGATGGAGGAAGAGGTGTTCAGATGAGACAGGTGGATGGAGGGAGAGGTGTTCAGGTGAGACAGGTGGATGGAGAGAGAGAGGTGTTCAGGTGAAACAGGTGGTTGGAGGGAGAGATGTTCAGGTGAGACAGGCGGATGGAGGGAGAGGTGTTCAGGTGACACAGGTGGATGGAGGGAGAGGTGTTCAGGTGAGACAGGTGGATGGAGGGAGAGGTGTTCAGGTGAGACAGGTGGATGGAGGGAGAGGTGTTAAGGTGAGACAGGCGGATGGAGGGAGAGGTGTTCAGGTGAGACAGGCGGATGGAGGGAGAGATGTTCAGGTGAGACAGGTGGATGGAGGGAGAGGTGTTCAGGTGAGACAGGCGGATGGAGGGAGAGGTGTTCAGGTGAGACAGGTGGATGGAGGGAGAGGTGTTCAGGTGAGACAGGCGGATGGAGAGAGAGGTGTTCAGGTGAGACAGGTGGATGGAGGGAGAGGTGTTCAGGTGAGACAGGTGGATGGTGCGGAGGGTGTCGGAGTGTTATTGGGTCAGGAAACTGTCTGTTGTCTGTTGTCTCTGGTTTGAACCCCAACACTCACTGCTGAGGTGCCTTTGAGCAACACATTGAACCCCCAGCCGCTCCAGTGGCCCAGTACTAATACTCTACCTGCTGGCCTTTTGTGGTGTCTGTGATGTACCTGGGTTTACATCCTGCTGGGGGCCTCGTGGACCGGCATCAATCCGCCAGTTGAAACCAGTTAAATGCAGTGCAGGCCGGGGCAGCGGAGTGGTGATGTGTACGCTGAGTCTAATGAAAAGGGATGAGAGGTGATGGGTACCGGCCTGTTGTAGTCAAGGGACTAGTTGTGGGTTCAGCTTCTGGAAGAGCTGGAGTCCTGCGTTAACCAGCTTCGGTCGGCTGAGACGGTCCACTGGTGTGTGTTTTTGCTTTCGTGCATTGCATTTGATGCATGCTCTGTAGGGCAGCAAAGTGGAGCTGTTTTATGTAGGCTCCGCCCCTTTCCCCGGGGCCTGCGGGGTAGGGTTAGGGTTAGGATTGGGGTTGGGGTTAGGGTTAGCAGGTTGTGGTTCGTTCATATCCGATACGGTTCATGTTGGGCAGCTGAACTGATGTTTTCTCTCTAAACCTGCAGCCTTCACTACGTTTTCAACCCTCTTGACAATTTCTGCATTTTGTGGTGTTGCAGCTCTATATTCAACAACCTGTACAAAATACCTTCAATGACAAAGTGAAAACATGTTTTGAGAAATGTTTGACCTGTAAATGAAATGCATTGGTTTGTGTGAATCTGTCAGTTGAATCGGCCACAGTGTGGATGCACCTTGACTTGGAGAGTCACTGCAAAGGAGTTAAATGGACTCAAACATTTCAGCTTTTCATTTTTTATACATTTGTAAAAGAAAAAAAATCTAAATGAATAAATCCACTTTGACATGATGGGTTATGGTGTGTGACAAAAATCTTAATTTAATCCATTTTGAATTCAGGCTGCAACAGCACAAAGTACAGGAAGAGTCAAAGGGGTTGAAAACGTTCTGAAGTCGCTTGTACGGTTAACAAGCAGCTGCAACTGGAAACCATGAAGCTGAACTTTAAATCAGACAGACAAATTGGGATCCACCCTATTGACCCAAATGAAAATCTGTATGTATGGATACTGGTGGGAAATCTTCATCGCCCACAGGAAGTGAATCAAAACCTAAGAGCAAAATCCAAGATGATTTCTGGGTAGTGAAGTCCTTCAAACAATTATTTCCTGCTGCCACTTGGGGCCGCCAACGTCCAGCATGCACTTGTTACAAACTGTAAACTGAAATCTTAAACTTAAACTTAAACAGGCTATATCTACACTTTTAGCATACGCAAATTGTCAACGTTGACCTTTGACCCCCTCCAGCCCAGACAGCGAGGATCCCCCCTGCTGGCCCTCGGCCACGGGGCCCGGGCTGGGCGTGGCGCCCGGTACCGCTAACGGCTCCAGTTCTGGAGGAGGAGGAGACGTCCGTAGTCCTTCCCTGTCCAGCGACGAGCAGAGCTCTGAGGCCAGCCTGATAACAGAGACCAGCAGCAGTGGAGGAGGAGGAGGAGGAGGAGGGGGAGGAGGAGGAGGAGGAGGAGGGTGGACGCCTCTTAATGCCGACACACCGGACAACCTGACCCTGACTCTGCTGGACAGTGTGGCTGGGAAACGCTACGGACACTGTACAGGTGAGAAACACACACACACACACACACACACACACACACACACACACACACACACACACACACACACACACACACACACACACACACACACACACACACACACACACACACACTGCCTGGTTCTCCAGGAAGTTCCTTCTGTTCCGACGGTGATGACGGGCGTCACCAGATCGTCTGTAGAGAAATGTGGGCGTCATGTCTGAACATCGATTGTCAAGCAGGGAACTTTACTAGTAGAACTCAGACGACCCAGCGAGGCGTTCAAGAACAATCATGTTAACACTTAAAAAAACAACTTGATATTTCTGGGTTCATTTAGTTACCAGTTTCTCAGTAGCCAAGATAGACATCACATTACATTACATTACATTACATTACACTACATCACATTACATTACATTACATCACATTACACTACATTACATTACATTACACTACATTACATTACATTACATCACATCACATTACACTATATTACATTACATTACATCACATCACATTACACTACATTACATTACACTACATTACATTACATTACATTACATTACATTACATCACATTACACTACATTACATTATATTACATTACACTACATTACATTATATTACATTACACTATATTACATTACATCAGATTACACTACATTACATTACATCACATTACACTACATTACATTACATTACACTACATTACACTACAGTACGTTACACTACATTACACTACATTACACTACATTACGTTACACTACATTACATTACATTACACTACATTACAGTACATTACGTTACACTACATTACATTACATTACACTACGTTACACTACATTACACTACATTATGTTACACTACATTACATTACATTACATTACACTACGTTACAGTACACTACATTACACTACATTACGTTACACTATGTTACACTACATTACATTACACTACGTTACGCTACATTACACTACATTACGTTACACTACGTTACACTACGTTACATTACATCACATCACATCACATCACATTACATTACACTACATTACGTTACACTACATTACACTACATTACATTACATTACATCACATCACAACACATTACATTACATTACACTACATTACGTTTCACTACGTTACACTACATTACATTACAATACATCACATCACATCACATCACATCACATCACATCACATTACATTACATTACACTACATTACGTTACACTATGTTACACTACATTACGTTATATTATAGTACATTACATTCCAGTCATTTAGCAGATGCTTTTATCCAAATTGACTCACAATAAGTTCATTCAACATCGGTAGGTAGAGAACGACTAGTCACCAGAAATCAGAAGAGCATCTCTTTCCTAAACATCATCTAAGAGCAGAACCAGTGCTGAGGTAAAAAATCAAGTTATCAAGTTATCTACCTACTTTTTATTTAGACAAATAACCAGAATGCAATGCACTAGCCAAGATAGACCAGAATGCAATGCAGCCACAGCTTGCATCTTTGCAGATCAGTCGTCGGTAGCGTGTGAAATCCAACACCCTCTTCAACAGCTTTCAACCAGCGGCACCACGGCGTCGTTCAGCAGAAAATCACCTCCTCTGGGGGTTGTCGAAAGGCATTCTGGGAAATGCAGGAAATCACTAATTGAAGTAGAAGTAGACGAGGCAGGCTGAGAGAAACAATAAATAAAAGTACAATAAAAAAGTAAATCACAACACTTTATCACAAAATGACTCCTGGAATCCATCGGACATGACAGACTGGAGATATTTAACAGAGGGAAAACATCCGAGGGGGATTTCTCTTTAACTTCTACGAGTGAACAGATGGAGAGTTTTATCACAAAATGCTTCATTTATTTATTATTAACCTTTATTTATCCAGTGTAACTTGGGTGAGTGTCCATTCCCACCTTGTACCAGTACAACCACAGTCTTCTACTGGTGGCCACTCAGTAGCTTCCTTGCTCTATAGTGGTTTATAGAAGAAATGCCACCTGAGGACCATTGCTCCATATTGATGATAGATGATTATTTATTATTCATTATTTTGTCAGGAAGGTACTTTTAATTTTTTAACCTCACTGAAACTTATATCGTTTTGTCAGAGTGGGATTCTGATATTCACATGCTGGATGTTTTATTTTGAAATGAAACTCTTCCTCTGTAGATTACTGCTCATCCTAGAGATTACTTGACTTCCCATAAGACAACACTTCATGAACTGACTGTTTTCCTACACGGCAGACGATTTGATGCACAGCAAATGGATACCACGCCGCAAAATCCTTCTACTGCTCAGGAAGCGAGACAACCAGATTGAATTTGGCATTCTACATTCTACATTCTACATTTTACATTTTACATTTTACATTTTGCAGTGCATTTCCGAAGGCCTGGCTTGATTCTGGGGTTGGGAAACATTTTGTCGACGGGGAAAATATCGACTCCATCGACTCCGATGGAGGAAAAACGAGGAATATTTAGCATGCAAGCCTTCTGCAGGACGATATGCATATTCATTTTATAGTTACCATAATACATGCTGTTCCTTTGGCCTGAAATGTGTGTGTGTGTGTGTGTGTGTGTGTGTGTGTGTGTGTGTCCCTCCCTGCCTTGATCCAGTGGTTACATAATAACTGCCGTCCTCTTTGAGAAACCCAGGGTGCTTATTACTGGCGAAGGGGTGTGCATGCATGCGTGTGTGTGTGTGTGTGTGTGTGTGTGTGGGCATGCCTTTGCTTGTGTGTCTTGAGTGTGTGTTTGCATGCATGTGTGCTTCTCATGTCTTAGAAATCAACAACATCAACCTATGCAGTGCTGCACCGATTGCTGCCTGTTACTGGCGAGGGGGTGTGCAAATGTGTGTGTGTGTGTGTGTGTGTGTGTGTGCGTGCACACGAGTGTGTACTTGTCGCATCCCAGACAGCAACATTAACCTTTGCTGCAGCAGCTCGCAGCCCACCCGTCCGTTGCGTAACCGCTTTATTGATGGTTTTCTTTCAGTGTTTTCTCTTTAGCGCATCAGCCAATCAGATGTTATCAAAACGAAGATGAGGGAAAAAAAACGAAAGAAACAAAGAGTCCTGGTAATCGACAGCAGGCTGCAGATTCACATCCTTGTAATATTCAATTGGATATTTACTGAAGTATTGATCCAGGTGATAACAAGAAACTCAGACAGGACAGGAACAGTCAGCCCCCCCCCCCCCCCCCCACTCCCCACTCCCTCGTTACTTCCTGTCAGTTGTCCTGGTCACATTCATGAATAATCCAGTACATCCCCTGGTTAACCTCACTCTTAAAAAGCATTATTCTCACAACATGTCTGCTTTGGGACAAAGTACATTAGCAGTTAACTGCCTGCTGAAACCCTTGACTCAGTATTGACTCAGGACTGAGACAGGGAGGCCTCCATCCTCAGACCTCCATCCTCAGACCTCCATCCTCAGACCTCCATCCTCAGACCTCAATCCTCAGGGCTCCATCCTCAGGCCTCCATCCTCAGACCCTCCATCCTGTTACTGTTTTGCCAGCGAGGCTCTTTGTAGTACTGTGAGAGTAACGGACTGTACGTCCATGCCAGCAATTTTTAAAGAGAATGTCAGTTTTTGCAAATGGTGGACATCTCATCCCGGCATGAACCTCAAAATACAACAGTCACCATAGAAATCTCCCATCATGCATTTCTCCTGCATCTATCCTGCATTAAAGGAAAACTCCACCCTGGGTCCATTTAGTTGTTTGGTGTATTTTTCTTCTTTCTGTGGACAACTGGCGTGTGACGACGTGACGTCACGCTGAGATATTTCCAGTCTGATATATTCGTTTCATGGATCTAAACCATCAACGGTCACCGTCAGGTTTTGGTGTCAGCCAATCAGAATCAAAGAGCAAGGGCTTCTTTCTAGACCGACGATCAACAATCATACAGGAGAAATCTATCGGAGGAGAGGAGAGAGACCACGTTCTCCACCGACAGTAGATAGACCAGAATGCAATGCAGTAGCCAAGATAGACCAGAATGCAATGCAGTAGCCAAGATAGACCAGAATGCAATGCAGCTACAAGACAGCTTTCATCTTGAGACTTGCGTTATCTCAAAAAAATTCTTGCTCTGCTATCGGTAGCTCTCTCTCCACCTACACGCACTATAACCTACAGCTGAATGTAGGAGGTTCAGGCACGTTCTCTGGGGGTTGTTGAAAGGCATTCTGGGAAATGTAGGAAATCACTAACTGAAGATAGAAGCAGACCATGCAGACGAAAACAGTGTGTTTTAAAACGAGAGTATCAACCGGCTCGTCACCAGACCTGCGAACACACCCCCTCCCGTTATTTATTACCACTTCCTGCCTTTTCCCTGCGTGGCCCTGATTCCTACGTCGTGCTGCATCCTAGTTAGTCCACTCCGTCCTGGCTGTCAGTATGCTGTGCGTCGCTGACTTACCCGCCGAGCCCAGAGCTGCATGTCTGGCTGCTGGGTCGTCAGATTGAGGCGCTCTGATTGGTCCCGATGTATTTGATATAGGCCAGCGCTCTGGTCCCCTCCCAAAGCTCCCGAGATAAAATGGCTTTTAGAAGCAGATGCCGTCCGGAGGGGGAAACTCCGCCGCCTGTCTCTCCTCTGACCCAACTCCGGCTAACAAAAATAACAAAAATGTTTGACCAAGATTGAATTTAAAAGGAGGCTTGCATCTCCCTTGTCAGACTCGAACATGTAAGGCATGTCCCTTGTTGGACCTGGGCTTTGGGTTTTTACACCTTGTTTGTTTGAAGTTTGAAGAAAGTTTTTCTTTCTAACCTTGGAGCGTTTTCCGCCTCAGTTCTGATTGTTTGGCAAATGAAAACCAAGAGATTCACACAGGAAGTCCTTTCTGTGTGCGTGTGCAGCGAAGGCCAACAAGCTGTCAGACTGTTTCCTTCTGTCATTCTGAAAATCTTACATGACTGGTTTGTGTAGAAACCGGGTCATGGACGGATGGTTTGAAAGCTGAGATTTTTCTATTCTGAAATACTGAACAGGCGTCAGTCGGCCGCGGCTCGGCCTCGCCACTGTTAAGCATCAATTATTTCAGAATCTATAAACGTGGCTTTTGTTGATTTATTGGTTGATTGATTGAACCTTAATTTAACCAAGCAAGTCGACTAAGAACAGATTCCTGTTTGCAGTGATGGTCTGGCAAGAGGCGGAAGTCCTGCTGATGGGGAATTGGGAGAAAGGGGGGTGGATGGAAGGCAACAGGAAACACCATTAACACAGTAAAGAGACGTAAAGTAGAGCAGGCTGGACGGACGGACCAACAAGCAACAAGCAACAAGCAACAAGCAACAAGCAACAAGCAACAAGCACGATACCAACAGCAATTTTAACGTGACAAATCCCAGTAGAGAGGTTGGTGTTGGTTAGCCGCTTTGCTGACAAACAGCTGCGTGTGTGGCTGGAGTCCTTGAGTACAGTCCTTGAGTACACAGTCCTTGAGTACACAGTCCTTGAGTACACAGTCCTTGAGTACACAGTCCTTGAGTACAGTCCTTGAGTACACAGTCCTTGAGTACAGTCCTTGAGTACAGTCCTTGAGTACAGTCCTTTAGTACAGTCCTTGAGTACACAGTCCTTGAGTACACAGTCCTTGAGTACAGTCCTTGAGTACAGTCCTTGAGTACACAGTCCTTGAGTACACAGTCCTTGAGTACACAGTCCTTGAGTACAGTCCTTGAGTACACAGTCCTTGAGTACAGTCCTTGAGTACAGTCCTTGAGTACAGTCCTTTAGTACAGTCCTTGAGTACACAGTCCTTGAGTACAGTCCTTGAGTGCACAGTCCTTGAGTACACAGTCCTTGAGTACACAGTCCTTGAGTACAGTCCTTGAGTACACAGTCCTTGAGTACAGTCTTTGAGTACACAGTCCTTGAGTACAGTCCTTGAGTACAGTCCTTGAGTACAGTCCTTGAAGAGAGAAGATGAAACTGTCTTTTGCAGCTCAAGTTGATAAATTATGAACCTCTTTAAATTTTGCTGTTTGAAATGTAACCGAACCAGTTCAGCAACGTGGCAACGTAGATCATCGGTGTGGTTGTTGGTTGTTGTTGTGGCCGGGTGACCCCTGACCCCTGACCCTTGACCTCTGACCTCTCCCTGTGGAGGGGACGAGGTTTTCTTCTTCGGGGGTCAATGAAGTGTCACCTCACCTGTCCAGTGCTTCAGAAGTTCATTCTATTTACATCAAAGCATCTGTTACCGTGGCGTTACCGCGGCGTCACCGCAGGTGTTGGATGGGTTTTCTTGTTTTCGTAGTTTAGCCCCTCCCCCCCTTCCCTCGTCTCTCCATGATATCCAGGAAAGCAGAAACACTGAGGGAAGGATCAGAGTGGAGCTGTAACAGGCCTGGCTCAGCGCCGCAGTCCAAAGGTCTCTGGGACAGTGTGTGTGTGTGTGTGTGTATGTGTGTGTGTGTGTGTGTGTGTGTGTTATCCCTTTACCAGTTCTCAGTATTGTATTGTTTTCTCTTTCACTCGTTATTTCTGCAATTAAGGATCCATAAATACTCTCCTGTCTGCACTAATTGGATTTGTATTATATTTTCTCTCGTCACTCTTCAGAAACTAAACGACTGAATGCAAAACTTTATTTGAGAGAAAAATCTTCCCTGGTTTTGTTAACCAGGCAGCAACCAGGCGGTTAATTAAAGATGACATGACTGTTCGGTGGCCGGTTACAGGATCGCCCTCGTCTTTTTCCTTGATTTAATTTAAGGTTTGGTTGGTGATAGCAATGGGTTTGTAAATAGTGGCGTATCGGGGGTGAATGGGTCATCTGGTGGCCATCTTGGATGAACACGTTTCCTATTACAGGTTATTCTGTAGCCCTGATGACGGCCGAGAGGTGTTCAGTTTCCCTGCAGGTTGTTTCAGGTTGTTTCCCCCGCCAAGCCCTCCAGTCCATCGCTCACTCAGCTGTCCTATCGATCCGCTCTGAACTACACTCTACTGCTACTGCCAAGGGACAGAGATTAATGAACTACAAACATGGAGTAGTGTCAGTGTATGGACTCCAAATGTGGCGTGGTGTGTGGTGACTACAAATTGACTGATTACAGCTTCTCAGCTTCTCAGATGAACATGATGTTGCTACCTGATGCTCGTCATCAAAACACAGACGATCACTTCCTCTCCAGTTAGCTGTTAACTTCAATAACAGTCAATAGTCATTTTTAACTGGACACCAGCGACCATGTTGCCTCACAGCCTGTCACCTTTTGTCACATTTCCATTTTCTTGTTCACGTGAAACCATTCAAACCATTTATGTTGTCTGATCAGAGAAACATCGCCTAACGCTAACCAGCTAACCAGCTAACCAGCTAACCAGCTAACCAGCTAACCAGCTAACCAGCAGTATCACCTCCATCTGAAATGTTTCTCCTAAAACCCCCAAGGAGAAGACAACACAGAGATCAATTCTTGAGATCTATGTGAAGATGCTACCACATGGTAATGGTCATCAGCTCCTACTGTTGTTTGAGGGACGTTTGAGACGAAGGAGCCATAAAACATCATGTTGAGTTTCCTTTGAGATCTTCCTCTGATCTCATGGTCTCATATTTAGTTAAATCACTCTTATTTCAGATCGTTTGGAGATCTGTTGTTGTGATCAGAGTGAGATCAACATGAGCTGATACGTGGTTGTCTCTCTTGAGTTTCATGTGAGAAACAGGAGAAATCTTAGTGTTAAAAAGAGCTATGAGATCTCTTCTTGGATCTTGCTTTCCTCCGTGATTGGCTGCAGTCAAACCTTTGGGTTCAGTGTTGCTTTATATCCCGCCTGTTGGACAGCACGGTGATGTGAGTTACTATGGAGCAGCCCAGTTGTTTACTTCCTCCAAACGTGACTCAACCTGAGAGTCCTCGGCGCAGGGAAAGGGAAGCAATGTCACCTAACTGGAGCCCAGGGTTATTGTTGACCTCTGGCTGACCTTTACCCTTTAGCCCTCAGTTCCACTCTCACTGCTTCAGCCTGGGGCAGGTGGCGTTTCCCCTCCCTGTTAAACTCGTCGGCGGCCTGTTTCTGACTGCCTGGAAGGAAAATGTACGTGAGATGGATCGTCACTGGATTTCGTTTCCTTGCACAAAACGTCGGAACGAGTTCCAGTATGTCTTCTGTTTTTGCTTTTAAAACCTGAATGGATTCCAGTGTCAATATTTTTGCCTGTGAAGTTCGCTGTGTGGCCTCGTGCCTTCAGACCACCCTGTCTGCGCCGCTGTCTGCTGGCATTTGAGCCACCTGAATGTTTACGGCGCTGCAGAGATAGCGATGCTAGCGCGTAATTGCCAGCCAAAAAGTTCACTTACAACCACGCCGACACACAAAGAAGTGACACGCTGACATTTGGGTGGAAGGAAATAAACAAACTCTGTCGTTGCCGGCGGTGTGTACGCATCGCTAGAGTCTCCAAATCTCCATCCACACGAGGAGAACCCCTCGGTTTGTGTCAGAGCCTGAAACCCTGCTGGGTTTCCCATGAAGCGGCCGCAGAACTCAGCGGTACTAAAAACACATTTACACAGGAAGAGAAACTACGTAACCCTGATCCTCTTCTTTCTCAACACTGTACAGTTTCACCCTGCAATTACCCTCGACATAATACTTAATTACTCAGAGATCGAGTCTGTGTTGATCCCAAAACACCCTGTTTATGGCTTTTGGTTCCAACGGCTTTTTTAGCGTTTTCTTTTTAAGTCTGCAGCGCCGCGCCCATGTCGCATTTTGGTCCCCAGACCACCGCGTCGTAAACGCAGGCGTCCTGCCTGCTGGTCGGTCTGGAGGACTGAGTACACTTCAACACATTCAGCTGACACTCTTATCCAGGGCGTCTCACAGCTTAGGGTTCATCCTGAAGACTACCAACATTGCAAGCGTCATTACAACAGTAAGGTCAAAGGTCAGAGCCACTTCCATGGAATGATTATGTAAGAGAGAAGGGTTCATAAAATAATAAATAAGAAGGAGAGCGATAACCTTAAGTATGCCTTCTTAAAGGACTCACTCTTTAGTCACATGACCCAATATCTGAGGAGAGGATTGGCACCAAAATCATCTCTCTGTCTGGTGGCATGCTAACGCTTTAGCATACAGTGCGCTAACTGAAGGCGACTAGCATGATCCTGAAAGTGAGAGCATGAGAATGGTAGCAGCTCGAAGGCTGAGGGTGTCTGAACCCTGCCAGGCTGGTTAACTGATGACTGATTGATGAACTGTCAGTGGTAGGTCTCTCTTCCTGTGAGACGTTGAGAGGAACTTGTTTTGTTTACACAGGAAGTGACTGAGATTTTGTTTCCAGAAGTTCTTACTAATACTAGAAACAGTACAACTACGATCTGTCTTCATACTGTGGATCGTGCTAATCCCTGCAGTTACATAACATCCTAAAGCGTTACCCCACCTCCCCTGCGTTTCCTGTCAGGCTCATGAAAACGTTGAGAAAACCGACGCTAATATTTTGCCTCTCAAAGCATCGGCCAGAAGCTCTTTGCATTTTGCGTTTGATGTTTTTTTTTAAAGCGGTCACTCATCTGGACTGTCTGGATTTTTGTGTGTTGCGACGTTCAAAAAGGTTCAGATACCCTGAAGCATCCGCATGTTCATACCAGGAGTTGTTACCAGGTCAGGGGTTCGAAGCTGCTTTCTGATCCGGTCTTTCCTGACGGTCTCTACTGTAAGACATAAACTAACCTGAAGACATTCAACCTTTAGTCTATACTCTTTATCTTACCGTCTTTTTATTTATATTCTTTAATACCTTTTATATTTATATCCTTAAGTGTTTTTGACTCCCCAACCTACACCTCTGTCCTTCCCTGCTGCAACGACCTCATTTCCTCTAGAAAGTTATTTTATGTTTTGAGTAGAAATCCCGTCAAATACGATTTTTCAAAAAGCGTTTTTTTCTTTTCTTTCCATTCCTGACGTTTGATGTTTTGTAACCTAGATAATCCAGACACCTGCAAGCAAAACAACGTCACGTCTTCACGGATGCGATTGTGTGATTTGGAGGTTTATGGAGTTTCGCTGCCACATTGACGAGGTTTGAATCGATCGGATCGATGGATGCAGCAGAACAAGCATCAGGCTGTAGCTCTCGTCTCGTCTCTGCTTCGTCTTGTTTCCCGATCGTTCGCTGTGATTCTTTTGGCGGTTTACGACGGATTCTCGCCGGGCCAGTCTAACCGGCTCTGCTCTGGGGCGTCACGCTGACACCGATCAGCTTGGAATGCCCCGGAAGCTTGCACACACACACACACACACACACACACACACACACACACACACACACACACACACGTTCACACACTCACTACCATTAATTCATAACCATAGCAGCATTCCTGAAGCCGTGACAGGAGAGGTGCAGCAGCGATGCTCCTGTCTTTGTGACATCACTGTCTCATTGTGACCTATCGACCTATCGTGGAGGAGAACGTTCAGGGGCCACAGACACAAGGCAACAAAAAGAACACGGTCCATTTCCCATGATGCACTTGGAGGCTAGTTTGTTTTTAAAGCCCATCCAATCAGAAACAACTTGAAAAAAATAACCTGGCCAAGCCGGAGCAATGAAGGATTAGACTGTATGTGTGTGTGTGTGTGTGTGTGTTTGTGTGTGTGTGTGTGTGTGTGTCGCATAAGGTTAAGACAGAGGGAAGGGAGAATGAACCATGAACCGGGATTATATATATATCTAGGTTACCACCTCAATCCTCTCTCCCTTACACACACACACACACACACACACACACACACACACACACAGAGGAATGATCGAGGTGATGTGTGTGTGTGAGATAGAGAAAGAGAGAGAGAGCTCAAGACGGAGAGACAGACAACAGGAGAAAAGAGGGTGTGGGAGGTTAAAATAGACATGGAGGGCGTGGCAGCGAGACGGTGAGGATTTAAAAAAATAATTTGTGTGTGTGTGTGTGTGTGTGTGTGTGTGTTCGTGCGCACGCATACCTGCCCTTCCATCCATAACATCACATCCAGTGAATGTACCACAGGCCACAGGGGTTTGCCAATATCAACCTTCTGTCAAAGCCTTGATGAAAGAGGCGCCCTGGAGCTGGTGATCCGGCGGTCCCTCGTTCTCCTGCTGGAGTCGATGTTAACGTGGTAACCTGGGAGGAAAACAACAGCCTCACTGTGGTGTCCCTCACTGTGGTGTTCTTCACTGTGGTGTTCCTCACTGTGGTGTCCCTCACTGTGGTGTCCCTCACTGTGGTGTCCCTCACTGTGGTGTTCTTCACTGTAGTGTCCCTCACTGTGGTGTTCTTCACTGTAGTGTCCCTCACTGTGGTGTCCCTCACTGTGGTGTTCTTCACTGTGGTGTTCTTCACTGTGGTGTTCTTCACTGTGGTGTCCCTCACTGTGGTGTTCCTCACTGTGGTGTCCCTCACTGTGGTGTTCTTCACTGTGGTGTTCTTCACTGTGGTGTCCCTCACTGTGGTGTTCCTCACTGTGGTGTCCCTCACTGTGGTGTTCTTCACTGTGGTGTCCCTCACTGTGGTGTTCTTCACTGTGGTGTCCCTCACTGTGGTGTCCCTCACTGTGGTGTTCTTCACTGTGGTGTCCCTCACTGTGGTGTCCCTCACTGTGGTGTTCTTCACTGTGGTGTTCCTCACTGTGGTGTCCCTCACTGTGGTGTTCCTCACTGTGGTGTCCTTCACTGTGGTGTTCTTCACTGTGGTGTCCCTCACTGTGGTGTTCCTCACTATGGTGTTCTTCACTGTGGTGTCCCTCACTGCTCTCCCCAGAGATCACCTGTCAATCAAACAGTGTGTCCAGTACTGTGACGTCTTCCTCCTTGGATTTCCTGTTGATGGAGTTTGAGTTCCTGTAGGTGGCGCTCTTCTCTCTGTCTGTTCAGCCACGGTGGCTATCGCTGCTCATGCTAACTACCCAGTTCTTCTTCTGTTGATTCCAAACAAACCGGAAACGTAAAACACATCGCTTCAGCAGATGGAAAAGCTTCATGAACTGAGTCGAGGTTGATCAGCGTTGAGTTACAGAGTTTATTGATATCAAATGTCTTTTAGTGAGTCAGTTGTTACTCGGCTGCTGACCGGCTGGGTGTGGATTTGCTTATTGAACATCATAGGACGTATTAGTGACACAGAGTTGGGGTCATTTTCGTTACCATGGCAACAACAACAACTTATTTACATCCGTGATTACTAAAGTGGGGTCGCGGGAATCCCGGGAGTCCTGGATGTCATAGCATAATTTCTCTGTTGTTTCATTTGAAGAGGAGACAGAGAGAGAGAATGTTCTAGCAGATAAGAGAGAACATACATGCATCCCATAATATTCACTCCAAAATCGATTTCACAACCTTTGTAGCCAGACGGCCTCAAA
>JAXDDW010000053.1:2397500-2400000 GCA_034670385.1 Hoplostethus mediterraneus
CTCGTTGGGTGAAACCGTCGAGGCTCGTTGGGTGAAACCGTCGAGGCTCTTTGGGTGAAACCGTCGAGGCTCTCTGGGTGAAACCGTCGAGGCTCTCTGGGTGAAACCGTCGAGGCTCGTTGGGTGAAACCGTCGAGGCTCTCTGGGTGAAACCGTCGAGGCTCGTTGGGTGAAACCGTCGAGGCTCTCTGGGTGAAACCGTCGAGGCTCTTTGGGTGAAACCGTCGAGGCTCTCTGGGTGAAACCGTCGAGGCTCGTTGGGTGAAACCGTCGAGGCTCTTTGGGTGAAACCGTCGAGGCTCTCTGGGTGAAACCGCCCGTCTCTTGCCGTTGATGACGAGTTCCGTTCCAAAATTAGATTTCCACTTTTACTCTCACAAAATCACCAAAGCACAAAATGACCTACTGAACAACTCGCTTCAGGATTTTTCACTTCAATTTTCTTCCTCAAAAATGTAGATATATTGTTTTGGAAATTAACTTGAACTTTTGATCAGATCAATATTTCATCATTTTTACAGGATATTGGATATTTTACGCCTTTGGTTGGCAACATGCTGGCACTTTTACAGCCTAGATCTATTAAATAATAAACTTCAGATCATGATTTTATTATTTTTGGAGTGTTTTGGAGATGAACTCCTCCTGGTCGGTTAGACGGGTTAGTAAAGGTAATGAATCAGATCAGTACTAGTTTAGGACTCAATCCAGTTCAAGTCAATTCAAAACTTAATTGTCCTGTAAAGTTAATTTGGTTTCGGTTAAAAACACAATAAAAGAAAGCAACAAACCCGATGAAAATGAAAATGAAATAAAACACTTAAGAAATCAGCGCTGGATATAATATGCAGACGAATGCCAGTCGATGAGACCAGACAGGAAGTCGGTAACTCGATACAGTGCAATAAAAAATCACTCATGAGAGCAAAACACATTTTTTATGAAAGCACAAACCGCTGCATCATTTAACGTGCAGATGAATCTCTGGTCCGTTTCCTCCCGAGGGAAAGAGCGACGCACTTTAATACTTTAATACTTTAATTCCCACACACACGAATGAAACAGAAAAAAGAGATGAAGGTGGAAGGACGTGGAGAGGAAGAGGAAGGAAGTCGAGAGAGGATGGAGAGAGAGTGACGAGACAAAGGCAATAAACAGCCACTTATTTCAACCCCTCCTCCTCTTCCTCCCGTCTTCCCTCTGAGAAAGAAAGAAAGAGAAAACACGTCGTCCCCCATGAGCGAGTAGCAAGATTCGGCAACAAGATGCATCGTCCCAAAATCGACCTGCTGGTGTATCAGTTACCACCGTTGGTTTTGGCGCCCCCATCAGGCCAATCCATGTCATTTTTCAAACACCAGAACACGAAATGCCAAAATGTATCATCCCTCAGAAAAAAAAATGAGGGGGGGGGGGGGACCAGGGGTGTCTGAGAAATCACGTTTGAGTTCAGATTTGAGTTAACAATGTTGCCCTCTAATGATAGCGCCCCCACCAGGCCACCCGAGGTATCACCGCCTTAGAGAAGGAAGGAGATACAGAGAAAGAAGAAGAAGAGTGTTAAGAGGGAAAGAGACAGCGGTGTGTGTGTGTGAGTGTGAGTGTGTGGGCGAGGTGTGTGTGTATGTCTGTGTGAGTGTGTGTGTGGGCGAGGGGTGTGTGTGTGTGTGTGTGAGTGTGTGTGTGGGCGAGGGGTGTGTCTGTGTGCTAGCCTCACCACATCTAGGCTGTTATTATGGGCTAAAAGCTGCTTCTACATCTAGCCTGCAGCTGTGTGTGTGTGTGTGTGTGTGTGTGAGAGTGTGTGTGTGTGTGTGTGTGTGTGTGTGTTGTTAATGTATTTTTCCCATGCTGTGATATTTGGGTCATCATCCCGGCTGTGGCGTCTCTCTCTCTCTCTGGTTTGTTAATATAATTTCCAGCGATTCGTCGATTGGTTCTGCCGACCCCGCGGTGTCATGGGAAATAAAGAAGTGGGTAAACTAGTTGAGAGATCATCACGAGACAAATATAAACACAAATCAGTTATATACTCAGAGAAGCCTTAGTTCTGTGACCTCCCGCTGAGCGCAGCCTGCCCAGTTATTCCTGCAGCTCGGCGTCGGTCTCGCCGCTCGCTCTCTCTCTGCACACTGTTGCTCTGCTGCTGATGGAGCTCTCACCCACCTCCACCTCCATCACCCCACCTCCACCTCCATCACCCCAGCATCCACCTGTGGGCTCTGTTCTTAGTCCCCGCCTCACTCGCTAAGTGAGTGAAGGGGGCGGGGCAACAGGACCGCCAAAATAAACCTGCACTGACGTTTTATTCTCATGTAAAAAGTCCTAATCAATACGTGAGTTGGTGAACTGAAATGATGTAAACTATGAATTTATGTCCTAAAGATTCAAAGGTGTTAAACTCTATAGAGCGCAACAGTGACCGCCCACTTGTTTTACGTCTCTGGTTCCGGAAGTAAATTTCCCATTAATTTACTCCAGAGACGTTTCAGAAAATCCT
>JAXDDW010000053.1:2405000-2435000 GCA_034670385.1 Hoplostethus mediterraneus
CAGCATGTAAGCATATTAAAGGGACTCTACCACTGCTACAGTACTAATGAAGGAAAACACAGGAGAGTGGAGGTCAGAGGTCAGAGGTCAGAGGTCAGGGTTGGCTACACAACAGCATTGTTGGAGCTGCTAGGAATTCAGCGTCTTGCTCAAGGACACTTCAGCAGGGTGGATGCTTCGACTTGGGTGACTGGGTCATCTGGCTCAGCGTTCCTACCGGTTGTCAATAGAGGTCGATAAAGGTCATTGATTACTTTAAACATGAGAGACAACGTCACCAGGGAATCTCATATAACCCCCCCTCTTTCTTTCAGCTTCCTCTTCCTGAGGAGATCCACTGGTCGCCGGGCGACAGCAAATTACACGACATGTCTGCGGAGGAAGTGGCCAATCAGCTGGTCGTGTTCGACTGGGAGCTCTTCAGCTGTGTGCACGAGGTCGGTTCACTTCTGACGGATCTCAGGGGGTTTTGTAGTCTGAGGGAGCTGCTGAGTCTCTGAGTTGTTTTAGTTTCTTTTTCTTCTGGTCAATAAAACTAAATGGTGATAAAACTGAGGTGTCAAGTAAGAAGATCGTTATTTATCTCACACATTGTAGCTAAGAGGAACGTTAGCTGTGTCTGCTGTAGCCATCCTATCGGTGTTAGCTACGTTAGCTAACATGTTAACTGAATGCCCCTCAACTAACATGAAGCATGGGATGGCTAAAGCAGACATAGCTAGCATAGCTAACCTTTCTCTTAGCTATAAATGATAAACTTTCTTGTGACAACGTGTCTTCCTCAGACACGCTGATGATTTGATGTCGATATCGTGCCGGTGTGTCTTCCAGGTGGAGTTTGTGTGCTATGTGTTTCATGGGGAGCAGGCCCGCTGGCGCCCCCTGAACCTGGAGCTGGTACTGCAGCGCTGCAGCGAGGTGCAGCACTGGGTCGCCACCGAGATCCTGCAGTGCCAGTCGCTGCCCAAGAGGGTCCAGCTGCTCCGCAAGTTCATCAAGATCGCCGCCCTGTGAGTTTTAAATTGTTAGCTGGTGTTTAATGTTTCAATATTACATTGGGTTGTCTCTGTTTTTATTTCATTTCATTTTATTTTATTTTATAACTGCTCTGCTCTTTTCCAGCTGTAAGCAGCAGCAGGACCTGCTGTCGTTCCTAGCCGTGGTCCTGGGTTTGGACAACCCTGCTGTCAGCAGACTACGGCTCACCTGGGAGGTACACACACACACACACACACACACACACACACACACACAGTAAATACTTAAAATTCTAAGCTAATTTGAGATTTATATGGTCAGTATTGTAATGATGTTTCTGTGTGTGTGTGTGTGTGTGTGTGTGTGTGTGTGTGTGTGTTGTCAGGGTCTCCCGGGGAAGTTTAGGAAGCAGTTTCAGCAGTTTGAGAGCACTGCGGTGAGTAGCCACCTGCTCCTCCATGCACCACCAGCCACCACACACTCACCTCCTGCAGCCGTTCACCTGGAGGCTGTCAGGGGATCTGATATAACGAAAACCCCCGAGCATGACAATAAAACTCACCGTACATTATTATTATTATTATTATTATTATTATTATTATTATTATTATTATTATACCTCGGGAACCTGAAACCTTTTGGGTACGTTTTTGAGCAGGAAGCTTCTCAGCAGGAGTTCCAGGTTGCAGCTCTGGTGTGGATGTTGAGTGATAATAGACTTCCAGAGGCTGTGATGTCTCAAGGTGTCATGTTTCACTTCAACCACACTAGTTATGAGACATTAGTAGAATTACCTTTTCGTTTTCCAGTAAAGAAATAAACTTTATTCCAGTTCCACTTTTCCAACTGCACAGATTCACATCAGCTCACCAGGTCCGAAGGTCTCTTATCGTCTCTAAGCTTCTTCTTGCTCTTCAAAATAAAAGCCCCCCGAGAAGCGAAGGCCATTATACTACATTAGATTAGCAATAGTACACTATTGGTGGGCAGGTACATATTATTATTATTAGAAGTACTACAAGTAATACAATATATTTTTACCTGTGTGTGTGTGTATGTGTGTGTGTGTGTGTTAACAGGACCCCTCCAGGAACCATAAATCCTACAGAGACCTGATGGCCAGCCTCCGACCCCCCCTCATCCCCTTCACACCACTACTGCTGAAAGGTACACACACACACACACACACACACACACACACACGCACACGCACACGCACACACACACACACACTGGACTATACTGGTTCATTAGCGGTTGTAGTTATACTGGTTTTATTATCACAGACTGGTTCTCTCTCTCTCCTCCCTCCAGCTGTGGGCCAGATGTGAAGTTGTAACGAACACACACACACACACACACACACACACACACACACACACACACACACACACACACACACACACACACACACGTATGCTGTGTGGTAGACACATTAGCAGGCAATATACTATAGCTCCGCCTCCGCTAATTAGCACTTCTGGGTAATCAACTCCATGTCACTACTGGCCTGCTGCACACACACACACACACACACACACACACACACACACACACACACACACACACACACACACACACACACACACACTCTCTCGTTTAGTCACTTCAAAGACTTCGCGCCCTCATTATTTTTCATCCTTTCTTCCACTACACTCATTTAACTAAGCAGCCGTCCACTCTGTCCATCACAGGAAGGAAACCTGCACACACACACACACACGCACATGCACACGCACATGCACGCACGCACGCACACACACACACACACACACACACACTCTCTCTCTCTCTCAGCAGGAGGTCAGTTATTGGATGAAAGAAACTTCCTCTCTGTCTTCCGTCCTCCATCCTTGTTTCCTCTCGTCTGTTTCTGTTTTCACAGGTTGAAGAGATGGACGCACTTTTTAATGAGATGTTTCTGTGTGTGTGTGTGTGTGTGTGTGTGTGTGTGTGTGTGTGTGTGTGTGTGTGTGCGTGTGCAGCCTTCAGCCTCCCATCTCCGTGGTTACAGAACCAGCCTGACAAAAAGAGAGAGATTCGAAGAAAGAAGAAAGAAATAGAGAAATTAAATGAGATGAACTGAAAGAGAAACAGAGAGAGAAACTGAGAGAGAGAGAGAAACTGAGAGAGAGAGAAACTGAGAGAGAGAGAAACTGAGAGAGAGAGATAAACTGAGAGAGATAGAAACTGAGAGAGAGAGAGAAACTGAGAGAGAGAGAGAGAAACTGAGAGAGAGAGAAACTGAGAGAAAGAGAGAGAAACTGAGAGAGATAGAAACAGAGAGAGAGAGAGAAACTGAGAGAGATAGAAACAGAGAGAGAGAGAAACTGAGAGACAGAGAGAGAAACTGAGAGAAAGAGAGAGAAACTGAGAGGTTGGGAGAGAGAGAGAGAGGTTGAGAGAGAGAGAGAGAAACAGAGAGAGAGAGGTTGAGAGGGAGAGAGAGAGAGGAAGAGAGCATTCAGCATCTCAACTCTTCACTACATGGTGTCACACCACAACACGTCCCCCTGGCCAGACATTTTGGTTCCTACTCACTGACATGAGACTTTAGGTATCGATGATGTGATGTTTGTTCCATCACTCTTTCTTCATTCCTACCATCTTTCTTTCTTTCTTTCTTTCTTTCTATTCATACCTTGCAGTTCATGGAGGCGAGTATGTACGTGTTGTTACATAACTTCACCTCTCTCTCTCTCTCTCTCTCTCTCTCTCTCTCTCTCTCTCTCTCTCTCTCCCTCCCCCCTCCCCCCCCCTCTCTCAGACCTGACGTTCCTTCATGAGAGCTGTAAGTCGTTTCACGGGGAGCTGGTCAACTTTGAGAAGATGGTGAGAGCAAATCAAATTACAAATCATTGATTATAGTTTATTAAGTGGGTCTGCACAGGAACCAGTAGCCCCTCCCACTTTGTCCTGTAAACCAATCACATGTTTGTGTGTCAGATTGTTGAGGTATTAGTATCAGCACCATATTGATGGGAAGAAATAAAAACCTTCTTCCATCCTCTTCCTCTCTCTCCTCCCTCCTTCCTCTGCAGCATAAAGTGGCGGAGATGGTGAGGTCTATAAGACGATACAGGAGCACTCAGCTAGGTAAGACACACACACACACACACGCACGCACACACACACACACACACACACACACACACTGCATGAATCCACGCATGCATTCAAACACATAATCTAATCAAGCAGGCATGCAGTCATTTTCACAGATGCTCTTTCTCTCCCTCTCACACACATATATGTGCACACACACACACACATGTACATTATATCATGGTCATGTGTGCCCGCATGCATGCATACACACACACACACACACACACACACACACACACACACACACTCACACACACACCTGTCTGGGTGAATGAGCGTTGAAGAAGCTCCACCCAGCCTCTCCCTTATGTTAGTACGGCACAAGCCTCGGGGGTCGCCCCTCACACACACACACACACACACACACACACACACACACACACACACACACACACACACACATTCATGTTGCAGATGCTCTCCCTCTCTCTCTCATAGCCCCACACACTCTAGCTAGCATGCTAATGATATATAATGGTATTACCTCCACGTGTCCTAGCATGTAGCCGGTGGTGCAGCGAGCTTCCTGTTTCGGTAGACGTGACGTTATTGGTGGTATAAGCAGATTGGACTTTCAGTTACACAAACAATAATCTCATTGGTTAGTTAAACCTTAGTGGGCGGAGCCAAAGAATAGTCTTATGTAACTGGCAAACTTACAGTAAATGGCAAAGGTACTCTGGTCAAAATATAAAGCTAGCCTAGCTAGCTGTGTTTGGACTTGGAAGGTCAGCTAGGCTAACTCAGAGCGCTAGGCTAACTCGCTAAGCTAGATAACTCAGTATGGTTAGATTGTATTTCTTCAGCTAGCAGCAGAGCGCTAGGCTAACTCGCTAAGCTAGATAACTCAGTATGGTTAGATTGTATTTCTTCAGCTAGCAGCAGAGCGCTAGGCTTCATGATGTTAGCTAGCTCCTCTCTTCCTCTTGTCTTTTTCACTGGGCTCCAGTCTGATCGGAACACCGACAGCATCTGTAATAATCTTATATATTGCTTCAACAGTTTAGCAAGCTGTGTGTGTGTGTGTGTGTGTGTGTGTGTGTGTGTGTGTCATTGCAGTGGCGGGCAACAACAATAGACCTGCTCCCTCATGACAAGTCTATCAATAGAGAACAGAACCATGCACGCGCGCACACACACACACACACACACACACACACACACACTGTTCCCCTTTTGTATTATGTCTGCAGCTACTTCTTCATGCGTCATCACACGTGTTATGTGTGTGTGTGTGTGTGTGTGTGTGTGTGTGTGTGTGTGTATGTGTGTGTGTAAGTGCCACTGCAGCAGCAAGCTACAACAATAGACTTGTTCTCTCGAGACGAGGCTATCAACACACACACACACACACACACACACACACACACACACACACACACACACACACACACACACTCTCTGAGATGTTATGGTTTGTCTCCATCTTGTGGTGAGGTTGTGACATTGCATTGGTTTCTATGGCGACCTATTAAGAAAGATTAGTAAAGTATGATGGATGGATTACCTGCCAGAATGATATACTGACATATTTTTATGCTTTCCCCTCCTCTTTGTCTATGCCTCTCTACCCTCTCTCTCTCTCTCTCTTTATCCCCTCTCTTTTTCCATCCTCCTCATTCTCTCTCTCTCCCTCTCTAATTTTTTCTCAATCTCCCCTTCCTTCTTTCAATTTTGTTTTTATTCTCCCTCACCCCATTCTGCCTATTTCCCTTCCTTCCTTCTCCTCCTCCTCTCGGTAGCCGTGGATACAGAGCCCTCCCCCTCCCACCTCCAGACCAAGGCCTATGTCCGCCAGTTGCAAGTGATTGACAACCAGAACCTGCTGTTCGATATGTCCTGCAAGCTGGAGCCCAAAGATATGTAGCTGGAGAGAGAGAGGAAGATGAAGAGGAAGAGGAAGAGAGATGGAACTGGGGAAGAGAGGAAGAAAGGGGTGGTGACAGAGAGAGAGAGAGGAAGAAGGAGAAAGGAACCTCTTGGTTGAGATGTGGGATGAACAGAGAGATGGATAGAGAGAGAGGGAGGAGGAGGGAGTGAAGGAGCATCGCAAACCTACAATCTTCTCCTCTTCCTCCTCCTCTTCCTCTTCCTCCTATACCTGAAACCCAAAGACATGTAGAAGAGAGATCATACTCGATAGAGAGAGAGAGAGGAGCATCTCCTTCTCCTCCCCGTCTTCCTCCACACTTGCATTTTGTTTTTTTTTGCCTCCTCCTCCTCAGTCCTTCTATCAGCAGCTGCCCACTCTAAACACTGCCAGCCAGTCTGTCTGACTTCCGGACAGATGGAAAAGATGGTCTTGGGTTGAACCGGGGGGTTCGTGGGATCACAGTCGGACCCAGACGGACCAAACCACCAGGGGAGGAGGGCGGGGCTAGAAGGGGTCTGTCTCCCTGGACGCTTCAGTGGCAGGTCGTCTCCATTCTGTGTTGCCGCTACTGTCAATCTGGAACGCTCCGGAACGCTCCGGAACGCTCCGGAACGCTCCGGAAGACCGACGCAGGCGTTCTAGAACCTTCGGATCACCAACGTTCCGTCAGTCCAGCGTTGCATTCTAGAACCTTCGGAATCTCCCGCGTGTTCTAGAATCTGATGGTCAACATTTCCAGAGTTTGCGGATGATAGTCAGCATTGCGCAACCCTGGGATGATGGAGGACAACATTGTAGAAATGTTAGTCTGACTGAACCTTTTGGATGGATGGATCATTCTTGTTGCTATGTAAGAGAAAGTTCAACAACAATTATCAAGCTGTCTAATTAGTGTTAGCTAGCTAGCCTGAGGCAACAAAGGCGATAATGTTGAAAATAAAAATGGACGACAACAAAGTTAGCGATCGCTCTGCTTGGTCTTGAAGACGAAGATGACGAAGCCCCGAGAGTTTCATCATCTAGTGCACGTTTCAAGTGGAGCTGTTTGACCGGCTTGATGTTGAGGATGGTGTTGTGGTGACATGTGTGGTGTGGCTGAAACCGAGACATGTGCAACTTGGAGCGTCAGGGCAGCGCCACCAAACACCACAGTCCAAAACACGAGGCACATAGTTTGGAGGAGATGCACGGCTACCGCAACCAAGCATTGAAAATAACTGAAAAAAACCTGCCACTAAACATCATTGCTTCAATATATCAGTTCCAGCTTCCAGTTTCTGTGAACCCTCCCCTCAATGCCGGACTGTACCATAATACATCATGCTAGAGGGGTAACAGAGTCACCGGGTCAAATGGTTTCTGGAGTGGCTGATGTTGGATCGGTGATGAAGAACGCCTCATGACAGCGCCGCGTTGAGGAACTTCCACAACACAGACGCCGTTCCTTCCTGTTTTGTGCCCCGCCCCCTTTTCTCCCCTTCCTATGGCGGCTGACCAATCAGACTGGAGACAATCTGACCACCTGACTTCCACCTGCTGAACTTTGAGCCCCAACCCCCCCTCCGCCTCTTCATCTACGACCGACTCGTGGCCAACGGGTCAGACTGGGGGAAAGGTTACCTGCTCCCCGGTTGGTCCTCGTGGAGGCGACACTGACACTGCCCAGCTGAGAAGGACGAACAACCAGAGGACAAGCACTTCTCTAACTTTGGATTATACTTTTGATCACTCACTTTTGATAACACACAAGTCTTGGTTTCCCCCAGAATCCTTCCTCGGAGGACATGAACGGTCTCTGAAACAGTATTTAGACCGCGCCAGACTAAATCTCCGTGACACCGATGCAGCAGAGACAAAGCTGCACGGACCACCGGGACTCTTTTACATGAACCGACATGAGTGCACCTTTTCTAACTGACAACAAAACGTGGTTTACATTCTCAACAGTTACACAACGTGATGGATGACGGACTCATCAGAGGTGGACGAGGCAGCGAAGGTCAACGTGGTCAATCTAGAATGGCATCTAGACCTCCGCTGGGCTTAAAGTCACAATGAAATGAGAAAACGACTTCTTCACATTAACTATTTAACAATAAATGCCAAAACACTTACAAAATCTTTATATTTTGACATAAAAATCACATTACTTTTATTCCTTACATCTTTAGTGGTTCCTTCATGG
This sequence comes from Hoplostethus mediterraneus, assembly GCA_034670385.1. NCBI lineage: Eukaryota > Metazoa > Chordata > Actinopteri > Trachichthyiformes > Trachichthyidae > Hoplostethus > Hoplostethus mediterraneus. The sequence goes on from JAXDDW010000053.1 coordinate 2,413,145, forward strand.
TGTATCAGTTGGCGACATGAAGTTCAACCAATAACATAATGACCCATTTTTTAATTTTTTATAATTTTCCTAAGACACCGTGGTTGCGATTTATTCATTTTGAAGAATCCGAAATTCGCGACAGCTGAAGTTTATACACAAAGGGATTTTTAAACAGTCCCGCCCCGACATCCTGTTTCAACCAGAAATACGTTGAGTTACGGAAACAAAACACCATCGAATGTCGTTTCCTTGTGACTTTAATGGTTCCCTTTGACCCTAACCCAGTTTACTTCAGTGCTGGCTCAGCGTTGGGCAATACGATTGACCTCCAGTTTGACTGCACTGTGTTGGACAATGACATGTGGCAGCAGGTCGCAGGTTTGAACCCCGCTACAGCCGGTCTGTCCGTCCCTGTCGAACCGCTGACCCCCTGCCTGCTCTGACCTCTGACCCCTCTGGTGAAGTGCGTTTACACGCGTGTGCTCCTCAGCTGCCATATTCCCCCGCCGTGGAATCGGGAGTTTGTTTCTTCGCGTTTCCCGCCGAATCGCTCTAAATTCCCACAATTTCTCGGGACTGCAACATCACCAGTGACTACAGGTTCACTGTAATGGACTTGGACATTAAAATGGACATCAGACACGGTGCACAGAGGACTGATATCAAGTCAGTGGAGGACGATATGGTGTAGAGTGTGTAGATGCTGGCTTTCTACCGTATATAACAGAGGAACATGAATACTGGTTATAACTGGTTCTTTCTACTGTCGTTCTGTGAAGGCAGTCGTGTATTTCTAGTGTTAGATGCAGCGGTGAGGGAACGTCTTGTTGCGGAGGATCACCAAACTACTGGTGAATGTCACTCGCAGCTTTGTTCGATCACACAACAGGGCCGGGAAACTCAGCAGGATGCTCGACTGGGTCTGAAGTTTATTGACTAAATGTGTTTGTAAGCTAATAAGATTGATAATCAAACGATTTATGCCAAACAGTGACATCACAGCAGAACGATGACGGATTCAAATGGAAATACCAGATATGAGTAACCTGTCAGCTTTAGAGAAGGATCTGCTTGGTTAATCCCGGCGTCCGCTGCCTGGGATTGGCTACTTTATAACACAGAGCTCTCCTGCCATTGGTTGAACGAGTGGCTGACAGCTCTAGATCCCGCCCACCGCTGGCCCACTCGGCCTCATGAGGATCTGCCATACTTAGGAGGAAGTCCTTGTACAGCTGGTTGGCCCGCGGGGGCGTGGCCTGCGGGGCGTGGGCGTGGCCTGCGGGGTGTGGGCGTGGCCGGCCAACGTATTTGCATCAACAAAGCACTTTTGCCTAACCTCAGGGCGACGTGAGGGTGTCACCACAGAGAGATGTTTCTTTACTACGATGCTATTCTATTAGATTTTCAGTAGAGTTCAGTTCAGTTGAGTCCAGTTGTGTTTCGATTGATTGGTACTGTGTTTGTACAGTTGATCACAGTTCAGTCATAACTGCTATTATAATAGAATTATAAAGAGTCTTGTTTTTGTTCTGTGATCGCCACCAGATCTGAGTCCGCCTGTCATCACTACACGTCACTTCATTTACTCTTTGCTTGCTTTGAGTGACAGTTGTATCCATGATGCTGTATGCAGTAACATACAGTACATGCAGTACTGTGTAGAAGTCTGAGGCACCCTAGATGTTTTATATCGATGTTTTGTTTTCTGCATCAGTGCTTTACATTTCTGCTCTTTATTGGCATTTTTTGGATATTTAGAAACTTTTCATTTCATTATTTGGAAGCATCTTTGCTTTACGGAAAGTTTTTACTTGTGCCTAAGACTTTTGCGCAGTACTATCATTCAATATCTCATAATACATGATTCAGTCTGTAAGAACGTCACCCGCTGATTGAAGTTACTGTCCTTTAAATAATACCGGAAGTCATTTTTTTAAGTAGATATCTTATTTTGGAATGAAAAAATGCATTTGTAAAAAGTATTTGAATGGGTCTGACGTGCTTGAATGGGTTTGAAATCGTCCTTGGACTCGGGTCTGGTGGCCAGTGAGACTTTGTTATTCACCATCTGTACCATAGCATCCTGTTTCTAAAAGGCTGGTTTGACTGATCCTGCCCAGACACAAGTCCCCCCCCCCTCCTCCCTCAACACACCGGCCCGTACATGCTAGAGGCTAGCTGACCCTGTGTTAGCCTCCCGCATGCTACCACACAACACATCCACCTTAGACGTGACATTCGTTTGATATCTCAAATCTAGAGGATCCAGTCAGTAAGTTTTATCATTTTTCATCATTTTATCAACCAAGGACTTGAACTAGGTAGTATTCTTTAACATGGACGTCTCATTTTGGACCTAAGGGAACCTAAAAAAGTCTGTAGGTCACCAGACCGCTTCGGATCCTTGCCAGTATTTTAAAGGGCGTGCTGTGTGCTGAAGGGGCCGACGGCTTGTTTCTGGATGGGACACAAACTGCAAAACTTCAAATCCATCTAGAGAAGTCGTTTGATCGAACACGTTTGATCTTAAAATTGAAAAAAATGTAAAAGTGAAAGTGAAAAAAATCTGTCAAGCAGGTGAGATGGTTTCAGTTTCACCGCTTTGAGACAAAAAACACGAGACCGCCTCACTTTGCTGGCAGATGCTTTCACTTGTCTGAAGAAAAATCAGAGTGTAGGACTCCGTGTTGGATCAAACGACTCGTTGCAGTAGACGGGTCGGGTCGGATACAGAGACGAGTGTGAAACCCAGCGAAGATGACATCATCACTAGTCTGCCTGTGGCTCTCTCAGGACCACTTCCTGGGTGGCGGCGGCCCCTTGGGTCGGGCCGTCCGCCGTGTTGCCTGTATGATAATGCTGAAAAGCCTGTAGATACCGCTACCCTGTAAATAGGCAAATAATACGGAGACTCTATTTTACGTATGAGCTGCGAGAGGGCGACGTTAACTCAAGGAGAAATATTTGATTTGGGTTTTTTTTTTGTTTGTAAAGGTGAGAGAAAGTGTACAGCGATGACTGTCAGACAGACAGAGGGAAAGGTTGTGTCGCTGTTGTTGAGTTTGATGACGATGACGATGATGATGATGATGATGACGAATTTATGAATTGTACAGCTAAATCTCTTCTTCTGTTGTTTTATCGTTTGGTTTTGTTGTTTTCTATCTAAAGCTTGGGGGTGTTTATGTTTAGTTTTTTGTACAGAAGTGGTTGTTTACATCGATAAGTCCTCATTTCCCCGAAAGTCAGACAGACGTGGTGATTGGAGCAGAGGCCTGGGTGGGGGAGGGGCTTGGAGGGTGACGTCGTTATGTTTGTTCAGGAAGTAGAAAACTCATAGGCACTCACGTCATTCATTTAGTATTGACCCTTTAAATCTTCTTTTCCTTTAAATAAGTGAAAAGTCTGCCAGTGGAGTGAGATAACTTCACTTGATCAGATCGTTTCCTTGAAGCTAGTGACAATATCTTGATTTCATTGGAAGCAAACTGGCAGATTTTTTCACTGATTTTAAGAAAAGAAAATTTCAAAGCTCAATATTTGACTAAATGACTTGTTAAGGTGTTTATTTTTGCAGAGCAGGAAGAAAAAGCGAGGAGAGGACGGTGTTGTCAGCTGAGCCTCTATAGCCTCTATATCAGACGTGATGTAGTAACCAGTTCATCTGAAGGAGAGGAAACCAGGGAAGACAGAAGGGTTTACATCGTACAGGAATTCAGAGATACACCCAAAGGCAAGGAGTCAAGGAAAGGAGTGCTCTATGTAGATTTGAAGTCCAGCCAGAAGAGGGACGGTAAGGAGTCGTTTAAATACATTTGATACCCAACTATGAGGGTTTTTTCAGACTAGGAAAGCTTTATACGTATTTGAGACTCAGCCAAGAGGACAAGGAATAGATTTGAAGCTCGTCCCGTCCTCTCCTCTGTCCTGCCCAGGCCTCTGCTCCCTCTCCTCTCACACACTACAGGACACACCGAAATAAAACCTGTGACGACAGTAACTCTGCCTCAGCCTGGGTTTCTGTGTGTGTGTGTGTGTGTGTGTGTGTGTGTGTGAACTTCAAAGGAATACACCAATTTACCCATTAAGGATCAGAATGTAGATCCACAATCATCCACAGGTCCCTGGACTCTGGGGCTCCATGCTAACACTTTAGCATACACTATGTTGAGTGACAGCAGTCTCCATGCTAACACTTTAGCATACACTATGTTGAGTGATAGCGGGCTCCATGCTAACACTTTAGCATACACTATGTTGAGTGATAGCGGGCTCCATGGTAACAATATGTTGAGTGATAGCGGGCTCCATGGTAACACTATGTTGAGTGATAGCGGGCTCCATGCTAACACTTTAGCATACACTATGTTGAGTGATAGCGGGCTCCATGGTAACAATATGTTGAGTGATAGCGGGCTCCATGGTAACACTATGTTGAGTGATAGCAGGCTCCATGGTAACACTATGTTGAGTGATAGCGGGCTCCATGGTAACACTATGTTGAGTGATAGCGGGCTCCATGCTTCCATGTATTATCCAAAGTAAGACGGCTGTCCTATGAGGTTGTTCATGTACATTTTACCAATCTGATGTAGTCACTATGTGAATGATACTTCTATACTACCATATTACCATTTATGCTAGCATGCTAGTATCACTCAGGATACTGCATGCTAAAGTGTTAGCACGGAGCCTTTATTACTACTACGTAGTAATGTAGTACTACAACTGTGTGTGTGTGTATTATATTTTTTAAGTTGTAGGACCTAAATGTATTGTAATACAAGACACGTATGGTGTAGTAACACGTGTAGTACTACAACTTGTGTATGTGTGTGTGAAAGAATAATAATACAATAATTTTACTAGAATTAAGGAGTGTATTGTAATACAAGAAAGGTATCATAAGTAAGAACAAATACTAAGGTTTTGGTGTGTGTGTGTGTGTGTGTGTGTGTTGTGAAACAGGAAAGTATAGTGCAGCAGTACAACTGTGCATGATCATTTCTGTCAAAGTTCAGGTTTCCAAATGTACAAGACAGATATGGTATAACAGGTATAGTAATACAACGTTTTCTATGTGTGTGTGTGTGGACTTTAGTTTCAGCTGGTAGGGTCCCAGCGCCCCCACAAGGGCTGTGCTCAGGGAACGAGGTCACTGGGGAGGACTGGTTTCCAGCCCAGATTAGGAAGAGGGTTATTTTTAGATTTAGGGTTCAGGGTGGGATGAGGGGTCACGGCATCAATACAGCCCATCACACACCACCACCAAGACGTGACAGTCGCAATGAGGTGTGTTCATGTGTGTGTATGTGCATGAGAGTTAATGCTAGTACATTTGTCAGCTATTATATAACTGGTGAGCGATAGACCCCGCCCCCCTCACCCACCACCACCCACCTCCCTTGTGTAATATCTTATACCCAATAACTGGACAATGTCGGGTAACACGACCTCTCTCTCCTGCCGTGAATGATTAGGTGGCCCTGCTGATTTCTGCACCTTCTCACATGTTCACCCGCTGGGCGATGGAGGACGGCGCCACCAGCGACGAGTGAAATATGGTTGAGTTCAGGCACATGAGGCTCAGTACTGGGGGCCCAAAGTGGCCCAACTGTTACCAGACTTATTTGGGTGTATCGCAGTGTTTGGATCCCGGGTCAGACGTGGCCCCGGTGACACGTCATCCCGCGGCGGCATGTGGGCCAAACGAAGGTGACACCGAGCCAGCAGTCGCCGAGTCGCCCGCATGCAAGATAAAAGCCTTGTTCTTGAGCCAAAAAAAAGCCAAAGCAGGAGGACGTGGGTTCGAGTCCCCACCCTGACCTCTGACCTCCCTGTAGAGAGGAAAGGGGGGGGGGGGGTGAGGAGGTTCATGGACGGAGTGCTGGCTGCTGTTTAGGAGACAGTTTGTATTTGACTCTTAAGTTTGAATTCGTCACTTCCTGTGTGCCGAGATTTCCTGTTAGTAACCGAACCGACACCAGAGTGACTCTGTGGCGTCTCGGTGAGCGGCGGCGGGGCGGGGCTCTCTGCTGCTGCCCCCCGGGGTAGCGGTGGGTAAGACCGGGGGGGTTCAGCTTCAACCTTCAAACCAGAGTGAGAGAGACTGAGACTGGATAGACTCAACTAAACTTGAGGTTTGAGTATGTGTGTGTGTGTGTGTGTGTGAGTGAGTGAGTGAGTGAGTGAGTGAGTGAGTGAGTGAGTGAGTGAGTGAGTGAGTGAGTGAGTGAGTGAAAGAGTGAAAGAGTGAAAGAATGAGTGAGAGTCAGTGAGTTCATGCCAGTGAAACAGAGAAAGGTAGAGTCTATAAATATAAGTATAAGTATAAACTCTGGTCCATTCATGCCAGTGCTGACATTGCTGTGCCTGAGCCAAGACACACACACACACACACACACACACACACACACACACACACACACACACACACACACACTCAAACACGTGGCCAGGCGGCCCTGACAGGATCTCCAGCTGTGCTGATCATAATCCACAAAACCTTCAAATCAATTAAATAGCAGCTCATAAGCTCCTGTAACCTTTATGTTGAAGGAACCCCATCAGGTGTTGAGGTCAGTATGAGGCTTTATAACCTGTTGAACTGGAATCAGGAAGACGTTGAGGTCCCGATGCAAAACCATGCAGGAACCAGCTCAACTGTCATTCTGCCGCTATATTTAAACGTGTTTCCAACGGTGGTGCAGGCCGTCGTACCGACACCAATAGAGTGATAGGGAATAGAGTGGTAGAGAATAAAGTGGTAGAGAATAAAGTGATAGAGAATAGAGTGGTAGAAATAGAGTGGTAGAAAATAGAGTGATAGAGAATAGAGTGATAGAGAATAGAGTGGTAGAGAATAAAGTGGTAGAGAATAAAGTGATAGAGAATAGAGTGGTAGAAATAGAGTGGTAGAAATAGAGTGATAGAGAATAGAGTGGTAGAGAATAGAGTGGTAGAGAATAAAGTGATAGAGAATAGACTGGTAGAGAATAGACTGGTAGAAAATAGACTGGTCGAAAATAGTGGTAGAAAATAGAGTGGTAGAAAATAGAGTGATAGAAATAGAGTGGTAGAAAATAGAGTGATAGAGAATAGAGTGGTAGAAATAGAGTGGTAGAGAATAGAGTAATAGAGAATAGAGTGGTAGAGAATAGAGTGGTAGAAATAGAGTGGTAGAGAATAGAGTAATAGAGAATAGAGTGGTAGAGAATAGAGTGGTAGAGAATAGAGTGATAGAGAATAGAATGGTAGAGAATAGAATAGTAGAAAATAGAGTGGTAGAAAATAGAGTGATAGAGAATAGAGTGGTAGAGAATAGAGTGGTAGAAAATAGAGTGGTAGAGAATAGAGTGGTACAGAATAGAGTGGTAGAGAATAGAGTGACAGAGAATAGGGTGGTAGAGAATAAAATGATAGAAAATAGAGTGGTACAGAATAGAGTGACAGAGAATAGAGTGATAAAATGTGATAGAGAATAGAGTGGTACAGAATAGAGTGATAGAGAATAGAGTGGTACAGAATAGAGTGACAGAGAATAGAGTGATAGAGAATAGAGTGGTACAGAATAGAATGACAGAGAATAGAGTGACAGAGAATAGAGTGATAGAGAATAGAGTGACAGAGAATAGAGTGATAGAGAATAGAGTGGTACAGAATAGAGTGGTAGAGAATAGAGTGATAGAGAATAGAGTGGTAGAGAATAGAGTGATAGAGAATAGAGTGGTAGAGAATAGAGTGACAGAATAGAGTGGTACAGAATAGAGTGATAGAGAATAGAGTGGTAGAGAATAGAGTGACAGAGAATAGAGTGGTACAGAATAGAGTGGTAGAGAATAGAGTGGTAGAAGGAAAATAAAATCATGGTTTCTGATAATAGAACCAATTGGTGTTTTTCTGATCTCTGGCTGGTGGTTTACCCTCCTTTATGACATCACTGATCTCTGTGGTAAAAGGTCAAAGGTCACGACAACCTTTGTGCCCATGAATCCACTAAATGATCTTCTAACCAATCAGATGTCTTCCTTCAGTTGTACTGATTAGAAAGGACATCAAATCAAAATAAACTGAAAAATGTCATCAACAAAATGTAATGTATAAAATAAACAATAATGGCACAAGTAGAAAAACTCAGTAAAGTGAAGATGCTACCATAGTTACTATAAGAGCAGAGAAAATAATACCAAAGTTATATAATAAAAAACATTTAGGGTGCCTAGACTTTTGCACAGTAGCCTAATATATATACATAGTTTATATCTTTAGAATACAAAAAACTTTTAAAACTTTATTGAGTAGTTTACAAAATACAAAATACCCCAAATGGAAAATACTCAGAAGTCGTTAAAGCAGATTATAAATAGAGTTAAATAAAATGGTCTGCTGTCGTGAGGAGAGGAAGAGAAAGATCCAATTATAAACCTTCCACTCTAGGTTACAGGAGATCAGTCAATCACACACACTGACGCACACACACACACACACACACACACACACACACACACACGCACACACACACACACACACACCAAGTCATTCTAATCTAGGTACGATATGTCCGTGCAGCGCTGCAGTTGATGGTTCATCTATCCATGCCAGTGCTGACATGGCTGTGACTGAAGCCAGCACACACACACATATACACACATATACACACATATACACACATATACACACACACACACACACACACACACACACACACACACAGACACACAGACACCCATACACACACACACACTGAGGAAACATATTTCCTCATCAAATGCATCAAAAAAATGCAAAATGCTGTTATCAAATGTATGTAATAAAACATACGGTACTGTGCAAAAGTCTTAGGCACATGTAAACAAACAAACAAACAAACCCCCCCCCCCCCCCCCCCCCACACACACACACACCCCTCTCCCCCTACCACACACACACACACACACACACACACACACACAGAGCCATTTTTGACTGTGTTCGCGGAGCCCCGCCCGTCCCGGCGCAGGGAACCCTTTAAATACCGAGCCGCTCCGCCCTGTCGTCCTCGGTGATCGCATCTTTGCCGTTTGCAGTTCGTCTCCCCGAGTTCTCCTCACCTCCCGTTACTAAGGTAAATATGACGTCACAGCCGCTCTTTAACATAGAGAGTAATCCTAAAGAAAGTTGACGAGCCGGTAGAAACGTTGCTTTCTGCCGCCTCGGATTTCTTTAGCTAAACTTTTTTAACTTTCCTACAATGCACAAAAGTCATAATTAGTCTATTTGTATTTGATTGTTTTTCTACTGTGCTGCAGACAGGCTGCCCGTTAGACTCTAACAAGCAGTCAGAGTCCAATACCGCTAAATCACCTGTGGACAGTCTGAGTCCAGACCAGGTCTAGTCCGGGTTTAGATATTATACAGATTATATTATAGATTTAGATTTATTTATTTTGCACAAAAAGGCAGAATTGTAGAAATGGAGAGAATTATAGATATAGATATTATTTATTATTCACAGAACATTTCTCTGTTTCAGTTTCAGTCTGATCAGGTTGGTTCATTAAAACAAGCTTTTTAAAAATGCCTTTATTGTAAAAAACAGTAGGGACACACACACACACACACACACACACACACACACACACACACACACACACACACACACACACACACACACCCAACAGGATCAGTGCTAATTGTTGTTACGTGTTTAATGTGGTCGGATGCTTGTTGGCTGCAGCTACTGTGATCTGTGTCATGATGGATTAGTTGGGATTACTTGTTTAACAAGATCAGGATTAGGGGGGTAACTGTAACATATTTAATCCTAATCCTAACTAAAACACTTAAAGCTTCATTGGTTGTTAAAATAACATTGTGCTAGTTTCTGATTAGTATATAATAATAGTAATAATGATAATACTCACTACTCTTTAATCTGTTCTTTAATCTGCTCTTTAATCCAGAGTCATAAATGTTTTCAGAGATTAAAATGACTAAATGATTAAAATCACACCTGCTGGTTATTCCAGACTAGGTTTGAGACTTCGGTGTTTTTCAAATTGTGATTTGCCACATGTTATGACCCGCCACCGTCTGTCGCCGTGGCAACGAAACCTTGATCCCAATACTCACAACCCAGCCCGGATCCCCAACCAGATTTATAATTACACACAGAAACGTGACCCGGTTGGCTGATGAATGAAAACCCAACCTGCCGGCCTCCTCGCCAGACGGAGCCTCGCCCCGTCACGTCACGCGTGTTTTCCACCGGCTCAGCCCCGCGTCCGCCAGCACCACCTGCTTTCAGCATCTCCCGGGTCCGAATTAACCAGGCCGGGGGTGGGGGTGGGGGGTGGGGGTGGGGGGTGGGGGTGGGGGGTGGGGGGGGTATCAACTTCAAACGAACAGTCAGCAAGTTGCTATGGAGGCAGAATGCTGCGTAACCGACCCGGGGGAACGAGCACGCCAGGGCCCGGGGGATCGGTCCAAAACAATCAGCGGGTATCAGCTGCTCATGGGGAGTTTCCATCCTGCTGCTACAACAGCAGAATGCAGGGTAACCCATCCGGGCGTGGCCACTCGGGGTTTGGAAAACTTTTGATCAAACTGAGACGGGGTATCAACTTCAGATGAACGGTTTCCCATCTGACAGACGGGTCCGAAGTGGACGGGCGGCTCGTGGTCAAATAGAAAACGAGGGCGCCAAAAAATGCAATTTCATCTAGTTCTCAAATAATCAAAACTAAATAAACTTTTTTCCATCCAAACTGCCACGCGGGGTACGGACGGTTTCTCAAGATGCTTAGAAAGCAGAATGCAGCGTAACCCATCCAAGGGCACCGACACTCAAGCATGGCACCCAAAACACGTAGCCTTGGCACCCCCACCCCAGGGGGCTGAGGGTGTCAGCCGAGATGTTTTCCAGCCGGCGGCGGTGCCAGCCGGCTAAAAATAACACATTTTGTTCTGCGACTGTCCGACTGACCCTGCTGCACCTGTTAGCCCAACGCAGCCCTGACACGTGCACGCTCACATGCACAAGCTGGTTGGAGTAAGGTGACATTGCATGCACATACTGAGACACGCAGACACACACACACACACACAGAGTCTGAGCTGGAGTGTGTTTTCTTCCCCCCAGCATCATGGAGCAGACCTTCTTGGCCGTGAAGCCCGATGGCGTCCACAGGGGCCTGTGTGGCGAAATCATCAAGCGCTTCGAGCAGAGAGGCTTCAGGCTGGTGGCTGCCAAGTTCCTGCAGGTAACCGTGACGACGTGGCGTTGCTACGGGGCAAAATTTAGTTTACCGGGAAGTTTCCGATTCGTCCCGCCGTCGCCGAGAGAGAAAACGTCCACAGGTGTGAACGCGTCTCTTTAAGAGCAGCAGACGGCGGCTCGGCCACCGATTGGTCCAAATGATGGGCGTCAGTTTTCACGGTCACCATGTTGACGCCGCCGACCCTCGTTTGAGTGACATATCTGACAACCAATCAAACTTAACGATCAAAGGTTGAGTGCATTCTGATTGGAGCACAAAGGGAGAAATTTGACCCTTTAACAATACAATCAGCTGCTACTCCTTTATATCTCCAGCTGCAACACAGTGGCCTCATCTCAACTCTCAACGTTTACACACACACACACACACACACACACACACACACACACACACACACACACACACATACTACTCTGGGTGTAGTAGAGGAGATGACAGTTGTTGTGTAGTCAAGCATGTCACAGCTACTAAGGACAGACAACGATACCACTTGTCACACACACACACACACACACACACACACACACACACACACACACACAGCTGTTCGGTCCAGCTGGCTCCTGGTCATGTTGTCTAGATATTAACAGCTCCACTACTGAACGACCTTCACCTCCAATGATTTACCTCAACAACAGAGATATTACTAGATACTAAATATTTATACTATATTTATACTATATATATATATTTATTTTGTCCACAGTACTCAGTATGTATAAAATTGTCTAAAGTTGGCGCCAGTCTGTGAACAATTATAGTACAACTCAAATGTAGATGATGTATAGTCTGATAGTACTACTACTACTATTACTAGTAGTACTACTACCAAAACTGCTACCTACTTCATCAACATGTGTGTTATCATCGTGACATCCCAGTAGCCTCTCGGATCAGAAACCCGTCAGTTGTGTTTTGTGAAGTTCGAGGCTTTGGCGCCGCTACATGTATCCATGGCAACAAGATAAACATGTCTTCCACTGCATCCAATGTTTCTTTTGGTGATATTTTAGGTTGTAAATACTGAATGTAGACTCTTCATCAGTACTGATATTTGATCTAATGTGGTGTGTGTGTGTGTGTGTGTGTGTAGGCATCCGAGGACCACATGAAGAAGCACTACCTGGACCTGAAGGACACACCCTTCTACGCTGGACTGTGCAAATACATGTCCTCCGGACCCGTCCTCGCCATGGTAACGCAACACACTCTCTCTAGAGTACTGAAGATTTGTCTTTGAGTAATACAAAGTACCTCAGTGGGTATATTATAGTGAATGAATTGGTTTTTTTTTTGGTTTGCATTACTTATTTATTCTTTTTTTCACAAGTGACAGCGACAAATGTTACGCTTTTATTTTGAAGGCAGCATAGTTTGCATAGAAACTTGATTCCAAATCCAAAGTCGATGTTTGCAGGGTCAATCAATCAATCAAAATAAATCAATTTAACTTAAAATCAATCAATCCATCAATCAATCAGTAACACGTCTGTCTGTTAGGTGTGGGAGGGCCAGAGCATTGTGAAGCTGGGCAGGATGATGCTGGGTGAGACCAACCCCGCTGACTCCAAGCCCGGCAGCATCCGTGGAGACCTCTGCATCCAGATCGGCAGGTGAGAAGTCATCCACACACACACACACACACACACACACACACACACACACACACACACACACACACACACACACACACACACACACACACACACACACACACACACACACACACTTCATTTATCAGTCTAACCTCCCCTAACTCTCCTCTCCTCCCAGGAACATCATCCACGGCAGTGACACCGTGGATAACGCCAAGATGGAGATCGGCCTGTGGTTCAAGCCCGAGGAGCTTGTCGCCTACAAGCAGAGCGCACACGCCCAGCTGTACGAGTAAACCGGCCAATCACCAACCAGTTAATGACACCCAACTGGACCATTAAAAAAAAAAACTCTCCTCGCTCCGTCAAACCCATCCCATCACGCAGTCGATCTACTGACCTGGTCTTCACTGTGCACTTTTTGTGACTGTACAATCAAACATGTAGCACTTGCCAATAAAGTTTCATGACGAGAGAGTACCAAGGGCGTTCTGGTTTTGCTTCCTGCTGCTCGCGAGATAACAGTTTGACCGATCTCAGGATTTAAACCGATCCAGGATCTTGTGGTTTGGTAGATAATCACAGTGGGAAGGTCCGTTCCACAATGACAAACACGTCACTTTAAACTCATCAGCTACTTCAAAACCAGATTACAACTATTTAGTAAACAAAGTCTTACAGTGGGGCATCATCAGACATCTGAGTATCTAATATATATATATATGAGTGTCCCATATATATATAATGAATGAAAATTTTACTTTGTTGTCACCACTGAAATGGACCAATCCCATTGGCCAATCATCTTGCTCTCGTTGAGGGTCTAAGGTGTGTGTGTGTGTGTGGGGGGGGGGGGGTTACTGAGGGGTCCATTTATCGTTTAGTATCGTGGGTGTTGTGAAGCCCGTGAAATCAGTGCTGAGGATGGGACACCGACTCAACCACTCCAACAGGACAAGCAGCCAATCTGCCTCAGCCGTAGTGACAGGCGCTCACCGGGAACGTTGAGTTACCGCGTCCCCGTTGAGCACAGAGACAAGTTATGAGTTTATACATTGTGGGTATAAGATGAAGCCGAGCAGCCGCATAGGGGAACCAGATCAAATCCCCAAAACGGGTGGGAAAGAGAAACGCTTTCCCCTCAAACAACTTCCGCCCAGGTGCCCTTGAGCAAGGCAGGTAACAGTAGAAGACTGTATATGATGTGTGACTGTAATATATCTATGTGGTTCAAATAAGAGCGAGTTTGCTCAGTTAAAAGTAGTTTTTATCTAGTCGTGATGTTGGTGATGATCGCCAAACTGGAACAGTGTAAGAATGAATGACGTTGTGATGCTAACAGGGATGGAGGCTCGTCGCTCTGGAAGCAGGTCAGCTGGGTCTGCGAGCCGCTGGGTGGTCTGGTGTGGACTGATGTGTACTGGTGTGTACTGGTGTGGACTGGGGTTCGGTTTTCAGGGCCGATGCCGATGGTTTTGGACTGAAGGTGCCGATTTGGTGCAGATATCCAGGATCTGTGAATTTGACCATTTTCATGCCCCAGTGCTTCTCGTCAGGGTGGAAAAGCCTCTGAACAGCATTTAGACCAGATGGGACACTAAAGCTCTCCAGTGAAACCCAGGATGAGGATAATAATAAAACAATAACCAGGTCGGTATCGGCCCGGGTGTCAGCCAGCTGGATCACACCAGTCAGGCTGTTGACGGGCAGAAGAACAGCCTCTAATATTAGGCCAACACAACGTTAGAGACGCTTCAGAGGTGTGAAGACTTTCACTATCAGTGTTGGTGTGTGTGTGTGTGTGTGTTGCCATAGCGATGACCTCAGTACATGAGGGCTATGTGAGGTTAGCGTGAGGCCGATCGGAGATTTACTTATAGAAACTTTTCTCTGAGGCAGAAATCATCTCATTGGTTGAGTTAAACACCAGTGGGCGGGGCCAAACAACCACAACCATATAACCATATTTTCACATTACTCGGAAATAAACACCAAAAATAACCTCTTGACTTCAGAGCTCACCGTCGACTCTGATGATGGATGCAACCGTTCATTTTATCATCATCATGATTGACCTCACATCCTCACGTCTTCCTCGTCTACTCGCTCTGATTTGCTCCCATGATTCTCGTCTCTCCTTACCTCTTATTTATTTATTTCTTCCTAGCAGTAACATGATCATGCCCAGAGGAATGTTGACTTATTCTACTGTTGTCAGAATAAGAGAACTGATCATGTAATAACTGATTGATAATGATAATAATAATAATAATAATAAGTCAATATCGTAAAAAATTTCCCTGTAAATGAGTCAAAAAATGTAACAACCTGTTAATGAATTACCAGATGATGTAATAACTTCAGTCTAATATTTTAACTTTTTTCCCCCTGATAATGTAATTTATTATTACAATTAATGAATTACATCTGACCCAGTTTATTATTTTTACTAGTTATTTCATCATCGGTCAGTTATTACATGAGTTGCTCAGTTATCTGTGTATTCACAAAAAGAAAACACGTCAGTTTCTCATAACTTTTTTTTATTGCGTAAAAAAATGTAAAGTGAGTCATTTATGTTACACCTAAATGTAATACTTTCCACAATCATGCTGCCAAAAATTGCACAACGTATTAAAAAAAATTCTTCATGAGAGTTAACATCTACATTTCTTTTGTCGTACATATATATATATAGATCTATATATATATATATATATATATATATATATATATATATATTTTAAACATTTGTACATGTTTTGATAGAGCTCAGTAAACTTCATGTTCACAGCACTAGCATGTGGACCGGACAGACGATTACAGTACAGGCAGGTATTCTTGAAGCTTTTCAGCACGGGACCCAAATTTACTAGATTTCTCCTCCACTTGGTCAGGAAGTAAAGATCTGGTTTTTAATCCACAGTGGCACAAATACGATAAAATGAAACAAAAAAAGGATTATGAAGACTGAAATGCAACTGATTGTTATTTTTATCAGTGAAGGTTTTGATTTCTCACAACCATTTAAAAAACAACCAAGTATTGTGTCGTGGTGCCGTCAGCTGCCCATCATGTTAGAGAAATGAAATCTCTTTTTTCATTGTTTGTGGGCCCCAGGTGTGATTTTTTGCCATTTACTCATTTTTCTTCATTTTTACTCCCGTGGTGTTTGAACCAATCGGAAGCAGGACCGTGGTTCAGATTTGGGTCCCAAACCAGAGTTTAAGAAACACTGCCATTTAGTAAGACATTTTAAAACCCACAGAAAAACAACAGTATAAAACCCAAGAAGTCATCCTTCCCACTGTTGACATGCACACAAAACGTCACACATTAAAGGGGAACTCCGCTGAATTTCAGTACTCAAACATGTTTTCCTCCATAAACAGTTCAGTAGAAGAACCAAGACACGCTCTAGCCCACCCTGTCACTAAACTATGGCTAGTAAGTCTAGTAAGTCTAGTAAGTCTAGTAAGTCTAGTAAGTCCGTCTACTAGTGATGCTCCGGTCGGCTCTGACGTCACCCGCCGCCGCTGTGGTGACTCCCAGTCCGTCCAGATGACATCACCGTCCTCTTGAACCAGCTCACTACGGTTCTAACTGCTGAGCTTTCCTGTCTTTGCTCTCGCTTGATTTTTTAAATCCCCGTTCCAACCCTTTTCCCGAATCCTTTCCAAGTCTCGTGACATTTTGTCCCACTTTTCTCTTAGCTAGCTAGCTGCCTCTTGGTAGCAGTTCAGTGGACGTGATCGGCCTAAGGACCCGCAAGAGGTCGTCGCACATGAAAATATGGAAACTGTGCTTATTTATCCAAGAGAATTTCATTGTGAAAGTTGTTTTTTTTCTGACCCAAATCTGAGCATCACTAGCATCTACTGTCCTAGCCACTGTGGCAGGTAGCGAGCCGTCATTTCTCCCATTTTGTGGTGGAACAGTGAACGTGACTTGAATTCTGGCATCATCAGCAGATGATAAATGTGGTTTCCTAAAACACTGTGTGGTTTATGAACTACTTTGCCCGGGGGAACAACATGAACGAATCCCTGAATTGAGCGGTTTTCCCTTTAAACACACATGAATCTTTTTTTTTTTCCCCTCATATAAATCTGTCGTAACAGTTGTGTCCAAAATACAAGAATACAAGAAGAGAACAGCGTTGTTTTCTCCACCATGATCACAGTCGATTTGTCGAAATCTCTCCGTTCTTGATAAAAACATTATCAAATATATATGTAGATATATAGATAGCACCAGAATACAAAGACAACGTGACGTTATTGGGGCTTCACGTACAAAAACAGACGAGCACGAACACACAACGTACAGGTGAAAACACACACGCACACACGCACACACAGACACACACACACACACGCACACACAGACACACACACACAGACACTAGTGTTGTGTCCAAGTAACAGAATAATATAAAGGCTACTAGTTTAGCGACAAGCACACTAGATGCTCAGACTGATGCGCGCACACACATACGCACCGCACCGCACACGCACACGCACACGCACACGCACACGCACACGCACACTATAAACTACAAGCCCTACAGCTTCTCTTCTCGGAGGTGAATTAAAGCCCACATGCAACTTTTAAGGAAACTGGGGGGGAAAAAAACAAGATTATTTTTCTCCGCTTGCAGAATTTTTTGCTTACTTCAAGAAAAAAAGAGATTTTAAGGCTCAACAACAGTAAATGACTTGTTAGGATTTACATTTCCGCAGTGCACGTGTCATCTGTGCTCCCAGCTTCCTCCCCGCGCGACCGACACCGTCTTCACTTCATCTTCCTTTCTGGAACCATCTGAGGAAACTAATGCTCATGAAGGGGAAACCCAGGCTGCTTTTTGTGTTTTAAAAGTCCTAAATGCTGTCGAATGATACACAATACCACTACCCATGATGCTCTAGGGCTTTGTGGGGCAGTGCGGTCCCATGTTAGCGCTCTGTAAACTAGCAAGGGACTTTATTGTGAAATTCTTTTGTGAGGACACCCTGAGACCCCTTCAAGGCCCTTCGGAGGTCCCGGGACCCCATTTTGGACATCCCGGGGTGTTATTGGATGCTAGCCTTCTCTACTGGGTGACATTATTGCATGGTAGGTCAGACTATCCCGGTGGGCGGGGCTGCGGAGCAAATCAAACGCACTATTTCATCACACAGCGAAGCAGTTTGAGTTCTTTTCAAAAGGAACACACACACACACACACACACACACACACACACACACACACACGCACACGAACACACACATACAGAATTAAAGGGGATGACATTCCCATTTTTAACACAACGTATGACATGTATCCCCACTCCTTTAGGACGTGCCCTCGACACTCGGCTCAGGCGTTCAGTCGACTCCAGATCTACACGGACAAAACCAACACTGAACACACAAAGACTTGAAATCATCTGAACACGTCAAATGTAGTAATATTGACACCGGTGGGCAAAAGACGAGTTTCACAAAGATCTACAGGAACAAATGGAGACCGACTGGAACCTCTCAGAGGTTCAGGAGGATGAACATGCGTTAACCCCTGAACAACATTAATTTACCTCCCACGCCCCTTGAACACATCACCCTCTGCCGACAGTCTCTGGGTTCGTCTGACTGGATCTGCACTACGGTTTATCGTCTACCACCAGCTTCCCCTGAAGAACTAAGATGCCTTCGTAACACTGCCACGGTGAGAAGAAGCTCGGTCTGGAGATCAGAGTCTGACTGTGGTCACATTTCAAACTGTCTTTTTCTTCTTTAGGGAAGAGAGAGCAGCTGCCTGGTCTCTGTTCAGGCGGAGTGGAGGGGTTAAGGTCACATGACGTCAACAACCGGAACGAACGTGGAGCAAGAAGCGGTAGAAAGGTGGGTAGTACTTGTTGTTGTGCTGAGCGGTATCTAACGCTGCGTTCCAGAGATGTGGGAAAGTCGGAATTTCCAACTTCCTATCTGGAAAATGCAACGGAACAGGAAACATTTCTCAACCGATGCAGACGCAGTAATCTGACATCACGTCAACACGGCGGTATACTGTACGACCTCGGCGGTGTGGTAACTTTCTATGGAAGCTAGCTAACACTGCCAAATATCGCTGATGTAGCGGATGCATGGGGAACAGTCAACACTGGGTTTTCCCAAGATGGACCACTGGAACACACCGGGTTGTCATTACAACCTAACAGCTGGGAATTCCCGACTTTGGATCTTGAATGGAACGCAGCCTAAGTAAATAGTAAATAAATACTTATTCTACAGAAAAAGCAGAACAGTGTGAACACGGCCCGACGCGACCACACCTGAACACCTTGTTCATCTACGGCTCTGTCCTGAGTCGAGCTGCGACCACGACGACCTTTATGACATCAGCATGCCAACAACCAATCACAGCACCCGCCTCGACCACACAACACTTACACATCCGCTGGGTTTTGCCTCCACATCTGACTCTGCACCTTTTCAATCAAACTGATCCCAGATATCGTAACAACGCTACATACATCCATATTGGTGACCTACACCTCGACCAGCAACACGAGTCTAGACTCAACACCACGTTCTAAATACGCAACAAAACTCAACACATCACTTGCATATTTAAAACTAAACACACTTCGGAGACGCCGCGCCGCTAAAACCAACGAGGAAATACAGGAAACATCATTACAGAACAAACGGCCACATTTCTGTCCAATGAGTGACGGTTACAAAGCGGATGACATGTTGGATGATCTCCAAATTTTCGCTTTTGTTGCAGGTCGTTCCTGAGAGTTGATGCTAACCGTACTAGTATCTTTAGTAGTTGTATGTGGAGGGCTACAGTCTGAACCTGCTGGGTATCACATCCTGTCTGTACTATTATTATTATTAGAGTATTAGATCTGTAATAAGTATTTATTATTATTATAACAACTATCTCTTGTCTTGTAGTGGCGCTCAGTGGATCTGACACACTTTCAATAAAACTTTTGTAATGCAGTTATTTTGTAAACTTTCGTTAATCTGTAGTTGTTGTTTTTTTAAAGTATATTCCTATAATTCATATTTTGTCATCTCTACTCTTGTTAATCAACTTAATTGTGTTGCTTATACTTAAAGTACTTTTTGTTATATTTATACTCTCTTTCACATTATATTTTAATCAGTCCTTTAAATGTAAAGCTTTATTTTATTACCTATTTGATCATAAGTATTTCAGTTCAATTCATTTCATTAATCCAGTCTCATATTCACACTGGGATCTGACCAGTACAACCACAGTCTCTACTGGTTCCACTGGGATCTGACCAGTACAACCAGTCCTATACCGGCAGCTGTACTGGACTTCCATCTCACCTCAACATCTTCAACAGTGATCTTCAGGCTCCGTTCACACTGCAGCTGAAAGTGTCCCGATTCTGGGAAGCTGCATGGAGTCACATTTCTGACCTGGACCAGGTGGGCTCCGTCCACACTGCCGGCCTCAATGATCAATTCAGATCTTTTCTGCTCAGATAACATGTTTGTTGTCAAACTCTTCACATTCATTCATGTGGACTCGTATCCAACATGAGTATGACCAGACCTCGGTGACGTTGCGTTCCAGGCTTTAGTTTTAAGGAGTATTTTTGGGAGAGACGCATCAATTCAGTCAAAACCCGAAGGCTTGTATAGTGCGATGTGTTCAAAGCACGCAGGAAAAACAGATGTGGCGTCTTCTTGTTGTTTGTTGTTCATACTGGTATCAGAGTTACAGCCTAGATATGAACTGTCGTCCAAAACAGACCAGATGTGAGCAGAAGTTCAGAATTGAGCGTGAAGGCCTGCAGTGTGAACGGAGCCTTAACGTCTCCAGTAACAACCCTCTCTCACACGTCGTACGGTTGCTACGGTACACCGACCTATTATTGCAAACACTAACACGTGTATAGAGCTTCCTCGTTATCTGGACAGAACGGATGTGTAGTTACTGCCGTTAGCCCCGGTAGCTCTGGGTGGAAACAGATTTTCACCAACCGACGGAGAGGAACCGTGAACGCACCACCCGGTGGCTGGTGTTACATCCCCTTCCCCAACGCTCCCCCTGCTGGACTCGTACTGTAACTGCAGCAAACTGATCACTTAACAACGCTGTGGTTCATAAACTAAAGACAGGAAGTGCCGTGGCTCACGTCTTCTAATGGCTGATTGCTATGGTTTCATATTTCTTGGCAGCACAGTGTCCAAGCTACGACACACACACACACACACACACACACACACACACACACACACACACACACACTTACACACACCCTGTTTCTAAATGATTGTTAACCTCAACGTTACAGTGTCCATCAACGCGTTACACTCGTCACCCTCAAACAAGCCACGTACAAACAGAGATCTTGGCGTTGAAAAATCATGGTACAAAAGTTTTGCCGTTATTTTTTTCCCCCCGAAGACGAGCGCCGAGCGGTGCCGAGTCCAAACGCACCTGAACTCCTCGTTCTTCTTCTTCTTCTTATATCCTGGTCGTCTTCTTTCATTCGCTCCATCAGTTTCGCTCCATCAGCAGTTTGCTCGGTCGGGAGAAAAGGGCTGAGAGTCTACAGTGATACTTTGGGCTTTTTCATCATCATCATCATCATCATCATCATCATCATCATCACTATGAAATCCAAACCATGAAAGAAAACAGGGGAGAAAGGGGGAGAGAGAGGGGAGAGAGGGAGAGAGGGAAACTGGGAATCAAGATTTGAGGAGCAGAGGGAAGGGGAGGAGATGTTCAGATGAAGATGGAGGGAGTGGAGGTGTGGAGGACAGGTGGTTCAGGTTCACACCGACCAATCACAAGCCAGCCAGAAGTCCCATGACCCCCCAGCAGCTGGTTGACTGGTTGAGTTTTGGTAACCTGTCCAGTCAGTTCCAGTCTGTAACTCGATCTACCATGATGGACTCGTCTGCTCTTCCCTGGTGTTCATACCAGTTAAAAACACATGAAGAAGACATGAGGGGTTCGGGGTCACATGAAGAGAAGACCAACGC